>JACAXG010000045.1:3570978-3585978 GCA_018881555.1 Amblyornis subalaris
AAAAATAGATTAGCTATAGGACTACTCTTTTGCAAAGGGAAATAGATAATGTCTCATCTGTGCTATGCAGAAGCTTTCGGAGAGTCCGTGCCTTTCTTTTAAATAAAAAACAGAGAACTACTGCCACATTATTTAACAAAACAGCTTAATTAAATAAAATAGCACGGTTCGTGAGGAAAGCATTTGTGTTAGTGAGTAGAACTGTCACCTCTTATATTTTTCCTAGAGCCTCCAAAAACCCAATTCACTGTTTTTCAGAAAGAATTTTCTTTCTTTTTCCCTCTTGTTATTTCCCTGTTTTTGCAGCATTATACTTCAGTCATCCATGCAACAAGTTTATTTTTCTCTTCCTCTTACCTCTGTTGACAATCAAAGCACACCCCCAGGTCCATCATATATCCCCCAAAGACTAGTTTCTTTAGGTCAGTATTTCCAGAATATTCCATTCTTATATAAGATCTCTAAACCTTTTTGCCAGGTGTGTTTTATAATCTCTTTACTCATTTCACAACAGAACTGCCAAAATATATTGAATTTCTATGAAACTGATAAAATATATGTAATTTGCTACTATTACACTTGAAAAATAAAATTACATATAATTTTTAGGTATCCCATCTTAAACTGTTCTGACCTCGTTTGAACTCCCCTTTTAGCTATTCTGGGCCTCTCTTATCTCATTTTTACTCCTGGCCACTCTTGCTCTTGCTTTCTGACAACACAGATGGGTGGCCTTGCCCAAACTGATAACTGTGGTAATTTCTCAGCACACTATTAACTAATAAAAGATGTTATTTCCAGAATTAGCCAGGCGTGTGTCATACTCGCTCGCTGAAGATGAGAGGTCGAGCGGTGGCTTCCTGGGAGCATGTGGTCGTATGAGCCATTGGACTTTACGGCTCCCAGGTTGTTGATGCATTGTTTTACCAGCTCCTAGGTTTAGTAATTAAAGCCTTTCAGTGAAAGGGAGTCTTGTTTTAAGGATTTATAAGCTTTTATTTTTTTTTTAGGATAATCTATTCTTAATTTTTCTCTTTAGCTTGCTATTTAGTTCTCATATATGTGCTATCATATTTTTAGTGTTATTTTTGTATTACGATGAGCCAAACAGTGTAGCTTACTTAGTTCAAAATGGGAGCCCTGCAAAGGGTTAACCAGCAGAGAATTACAAATGAACTATCAGGAAAGTTGATTATTAATCCAGCAAGAGAGAAAATATCCTTCCAGTTAGCACGAATTAGTACCTGAAGAGCTGATAATATTGTTCGGGCTGTCGGTGTGGAATGGCAAAACCAGGTAAGCTAATCATCTTCTCAAAGGAATAAAATCTTTTCTTTCTGTTTTTCATTATAAGAGTTTTTAGTTTTTAGGAGAATCTTTGTTATTTTACTTAAAGTATCAGCATGTGAAACAGCGTATGTTGATCCTCAGTTTCCTCAAATGAATGAAAGAAATTAAAGTTGTGTTTAACTTTGGTAACAAGATATATTTCTAAGCCATATTTCTAAGCTGTGCAATGTATGTAACTGTGAAATATCATAACAATTCCTTCCTGGTTTGCGGTTCAGTGTGAGAACTGATTACAAAACCTGAAGAGTCCTTTGCAATTGCAAGCTAATATATTACGTAAGTCTGTCTTTAGTTGTGCTTGGACATATTGTGGAGGTTTGCAGGAACTTTTATGTTGCAGAGCTCTTTCATTCAGAGTTACTAGATTTCAGTTTTCACACTGTATGAGTGATTTATTCAAGTTTGTTTTGGTATTGTGAATGTATTTCTGTTTATTAAAAAAACGTTCTTTTTTTTGTGGGGTTTCAAAAATCTATGATCTGGGGTTAGAAGGAAATGGATGTTTGGTAAACATACCACTGTGTTTATACAGAGAAATGCAAACGAAACCATTAGGTCAGTTGAATATAATCTTATAATTTTGGAAATTTTTTAAAAACTCAAAGCCTTATCTTGGGAAAACGTTCAAATTTGTGCCCCTGATATGAATAACTAGGTATGATAAACATTTAATTTTTTCAGTGTAGTCTTCACTATTTAGCTTATTATAAGAGTTGTGCAAAATCGTTTAAATGATGGTCTAGTACTGTGGAAACTAGAAAGTCTGTGTACAGAATTTAATAACTTTTCCTAAGTTGTGTGCTGTTACTTAAAATAGTAACATTTAAAAAAAWTCCTGATTTACTTGTAGAATCGAATTCAGGATGCATATGATGTGACCAGTACCTGTCTTGGTGAAGAAGAGTTTACCATGTCCAGATTTTTAGCCTGTTATGTGTGAAATAGCCTGAAAGCTATATGAAAGGGATTGTGGTGATACAAGAATGAAAATACAGACAGAATCTGAAAGTATTCCAAATTTGAAGGCTGAGCCCTTGTAGCAATGTAGTTCTACGGGGTAACCTTTTCATGAGCCACCGAGAAAGGAAGAAACCCTTTAATTTTGGGAATGGGATTAAGATGTGGCCTCGGGCAAAGGAGAAAGAGAAAGGAAGAGTAGGCAGTGGGGAAAGTGAAAGGGAGAAGTGGCATTTGTCTGACAGCGTCATTGTTTTCCGTGTAACTTTGGCCTCCTCGAGCAGAGGGACAGCTGGTGGCCAAGTTCTCTGAAGGGCGTCTCATCACGTTGGAGTAAATTAAAATCCCAGAATTTGCTGATGATGGAGCTATCAGGGCGACAAATGGTGGCATTTTGGAAGCTATGCTAAATATTCAGATATACATAGAGGCAAATAACTTCTTGGGGCACATTTTAGCTGAGTATTTTAAGGAGAACAGGGACAACATAAATAAGCTGCATTTTCTGAGTTTGAACACCAGCATCTAGSAAATACATAAAGAGCAAGAAACCCAATGATGAAAAAATTATCACACAGGAAATGATATACGTAGAAAAAACAAGATTGTAATTAGTGGAGGAAAGTAAGAAACTGATTAGAGAAATGAAATTTCCCAGATGTTTAAGGAAAAAATGAAAGTTAAATTAGATAAGCTCTTTTAACTAGTATTGGAGAGGAATGCTTGCTTCAGAATGGGAAAGCTAAACTTAAAATTAGAAAAGAACTGGCAACTTGAGTTTAGCTCAACTGTTTTCCTGCACGAGTGACTCTTTGGAATGCTCTGCTTGGAACATCATCAGGAACAACTAGTGTAGTGCTGTTGGGGAAAAACACAGAATGAAACTTGCTGTATGCCTATTTGGAATGATTAAGGTGATTATATTCCTTATGTGTGTACTAACCTACAAATTAAAGAAATTGGTTGAAGTAGTATTTCAGGATTTATTATATTTCATGTGTATATGTAGTTGACACTTGAGCTGTAGTACTGTATTGGTTCAACTGACAGACTTTTAACAACCATTTTAAAATTGATTGTRAATATTAGCTTATTGACAGAATCCTAAATCATCTAATACTACCTGCAACGGAACAGAAACAGCCTTGACCCCCCACAACTATAAACCAGTGTAAACTAGCTGTTATTTAATTATTATTATTTATATCAAGTGGGATAAAAGTAGTATTCTTAAGTAAAAAATAGAAACAAAAGATATCAAGCAGAAGCTGTGGGGATTTGGTACCCCTTCCAGGGACTTGTTTCAAATTCAACATGATAGTGTAACCTGTGAAAAATGTCCCCCTACAAGTCAGTTTAGGTGGCACCACTGCTTTTGTGCCAGTTGTAGCTGTTCTCACTTGTGTATTACAAGAAAAAAAAAAACAACAAACCACACCAAAAAGTTAGACATGTCTGGAACATATTGATAAGAACATCATCTGATTTACTGGAACTGGTTTCACTGAGAAGGGTTTTCATGTTAAGTAAAAATTGTTGCATTTTCTTCCGCGCAGACTGTGTAGCTCTCAACCTGTTGAAAGGCTTAATGTTGAGGAGAGATGAAGTTCCAGAGGTCTCTGACTAACTAGACACACATCTGGAAGCACAGCTGCACTCAGGGGAGGCTGCTGAAGCAGTTAGCCTGCAGCAAGCAAGCCATTCTTGTCACTATGTGGTTGGGGCAGTAAGATGAGATGATGCATAGGGTGGAGCATAAATATCTATATGGTGCTTGATCCCCTACTTTACAAAAACTTGTTAGTAGCCAGGAAGAAGTTTGTCTACAGAAACAGATGGCCAAAGCAAAGGTTGGGCCAGGTTATTTTTGTTCCTTGGACCACACCTTCTCTGTGGTGACAGCACTGGAGAGAGAATGTGTTTCAGTTCATTAGGAGCTCAGTGAAGCTGTATGGATAACACTGAAGTGTTTTATAAGATTCAGTGTAAAGCTGCATAGTTCAAGGAAGCTCATGTCTTATTAGCTATGGCTAAGGTCGGTTATCCACACAATGAGGGGGAAACTCTTTCATAAACAAGTAGATAAATATGGTGCAGGTGGTGCTTAGCCTTGCTTCAGGCTCTAGTATTACCAAAAGAGCTCACAAACAGCTCCAGCTTTTACAGAGTCCTTATGGAGCATCAGCAGCATAGAGTGGTCAGATATAAAATTACAAGGTTGTGTCATAAAAAAAGGACAAATTCAGAGCAGTCTCATGAGTTTGCGTATAGCTATCTGTCTCTACAAGATATAAAAGAGAATGTTGAATCATTAGAACTCTCCTTCTAGAAGAAAATAAATTGTAAAATATTAGAGCTGAAAAAAAATTACATTTACCTGTCTAAACACCTGAATAAAACAGGCCTAGTGTCTCATGGGTTTTGCTTTCCACAAACTCCTAAGTGTTCCATGTTTTTCAAAAAAGCTGACTAGATACATAGGTGTTTATTGGAACTTGATCCATATTTGATAAGAGAGAAATCATATAAGACTTCATTTTGCCTTTGGGGCTAGCCTTTTTACTGTTTTATGGAAAATAATTATATTTTAAACAGCTGCAAAAAGAGAAGAGTTTCAAGAGTTAATTGAATCATGTGCTGCTAAAGGAAAACATTTTTTCTTTCCCTTTTTTTTCCTCATCTGAAGTAGGAGTTACATGTGTTCCTTATTACACCCAACATGTTCCAATAGCTTTTTAAAAAGACATACTCATGAAGCAGTGTGTTCTCAAAGACACATTATTTTCAGCTACTAAATCCTGGAGCAATCAAACATGCGTCATTTTTCACCTTCTGAATATAGTTCTGTGGCAGTAGTGGATGTTAGTACATAACATCCATAGAACTGTAAAGTGTAATCCCCTGCCTGTCTTTACTACACAGGCTTTGGGTGTATTTTTGTAGCTGCTRGAGGAAAATCTGTTGGTATTTCTTTCAAAGATAGTACAAATCATCATTGGTGTAGTTATTAATTATTCTGCACGTTTTACACCAAATGTTTTAATTGTAGTAAAGAGCACACAAAAACAACCAACCAAGAMAAAACCCACAGCAAATTTGCTTAAACTGTAATCACTCAAGTTTGTGAGAGCCAAAGGACAGCAGACTGAGTGTTGCCCCACAAATGGGTCTGTTTTACTAACAGGACTGATGAGGTTGTGATGTGCAGGTGTTCAGTGTAGGAGGCAAACAGGGGTGTTCAGAACAAAGTGATTTTTCAGGGTGCTTTCTGCTTAAATAGGTCAAACAACCAAACTCCATGGTGCTGGGAGAAGGCCAAAGCTGGGCACTTCAGCAGCAGCTATCATGCACAGATGCCACTGCTGATCAGTGGCATCCTTTTGGCCTTTCTGCCTCTGAACAGGAATGGATAAAGTAAAAAATATGTAAGAGTTTGTCTGCTGTTTAATACTTTATGCTTGTGTGCAAGTTTCTTGTCTTTTTACAATGGGAGAGTTTTGTGTTTAAACCTTAGTGAGAATTGCAGTAGCCAGGTCCTAACTGTTTTTGCTTAAAAAAAAGAAAGAGTTTTCACCAGGACTGTGCTTGTTTAGTTCCAATTTAAAGGTGTTAATTTGGATTAAAATTAATGTTAATTTGGATTTAAAAAAAGCCACATGTATAAGCATACATCCCAATTTTTGCATTAAAGTGTGAGGTAAATCACAAATGTCTTTGTTCTTGCTTTACCAGGGCAGGCTTTTAGCATTTATTGAGGTAATATATATGGTTTACTAGTGTTTATACTGAATCTTTCTTGTCTGTGATTTTTCAATAGACTGCTTTTCCTTTGAAAGAAATATTTTTAAGATGTTGTTGATTCATCTTTCTACTTTTCCCATCAGTTGTAGTCCGTTTAACCCTATCATCACCTTAGAGAGCGCAGTTTTGAGGKAAAACAAAGTAGCTGCTGGTGACCCCGGGACAACTGTCTGGTAAACCTGATTACTAACCTAGAGCCTTGTTTAATCTAAAGGCCAAATAAAACCCTGCAGGAGAGAAACATTGTTTTGTTCTAAATGCCTATTAGGAAGGGAGCTGCTGTGTTACAAGGAGGAGAATAATAAGCCTCCCTGGCTTGTCAGGGTTCAGATCTAGGCATTCAGTGCATACTTGCCTGGACTTCCTATTTCAAAGAAAGAGCTAGGTTTTGGAATTGATGTCGAAGTCAACTAAAACAATAATCAGTAATAGCGGCTTTGTGTTTCTGGGAGGATCAGATTCTGCTTTGAGCTATACTGCTATAGTTCTAAAGATAGTATATGGACTTCATTAGGGTTATTCTCTCCTGCACCGTACAGCTGTGGCATGTAATCCAGAGCTACTGGGTCCTCTGTCTCCTGCTATCTGCTTTCAGCTGTTTTGTTTCTGCAAGCAAAGAAAGGAAAGAATAAAAGTAACTACTTCATCTACTAGTATCAATAATAATTTCTGCATTGTATGAGAAATGTCGCTTTCCCATTTTCCTAAAACTGAAGTTTTYGGGGAATAAATTAGAAAGATTGGTTCCAGCAAATAAATTGTTGAGCTTTTTTCTAAATGTTTTTTTTTCCCCTACCATACTATTCATTATYCTTTAAGGGTACAATCAACATGCCTTAGGTCACAGATAATCATAGAAGTTGTAGAAATTTTGATTCATCAGTGGTGATGTTCTGATTTTACTCCTGCAACTCCAGCAGTGAAGCAACAATTTTAGTATCCAAGATGTGCCAGTATGTGAGAATACCTCTTCAAAAATTATTAAACTATACAAAATGAGTTGACTGGTACCACCCAAATCTAGAGAGACTGAATYGTACAGTAGACAACTGAAAGAAAAAAAAAGTTATTAAAAATATATTGCTTTGTGAACCTGTACCATGGTTTCTAGAAYCAGAGTAAGAAGTGATCCATGCTTAGAAAATTTGTGAGGAAGCACTGTGATCATATGGCACATTATGTCAGTTACTGTAGTTCTCACTAGTAACAATTAGCTTAGTGAACTCCATCCAAATTCCATCCATGTTATATATAGGCATGTCAGTCTAAAAAACATATAGCAGGTTATAGATTTTTTTTTATCTACGTGTTTATGTATGTGTGTATATGAGCATGCACACAAATGCATATGTACATGGATACAAGTCCATTTTGTCCATTATCTGTATTTATTTCTACATGTGCAAATATATAGGTGACTATACACATGCATCTGTCTAATGGTCACRTATGTACATGTGCACAGTAGTGCCCTATGTAATGTTCATACTAATATTAGGTACAAAGCTTCACACTTAAAAATACTGCCTTATATATCRTTCTACTTTCAGAGACAATAATCTATAATTTAGAGGACTAATACACTATCAACAAAAATTATTGAGAATTACTTGATAAAATTAGGAGTAGATGAGAGTGCTTATCATTCTTCCAGGCCATTGGTAGCAGTTTTATTTGTGCAATACACGGGTCAGTTCTAGCATAGCAATGGACTCGTAACTATCCCTGTATTCTACCTTGCACTTGCAGGACTTCTRGTATTACACAGATAGATAGAGAATTGGACATTGAACAGGTTTATGTATTAGCCATTATTAAAATTGTGTTTAGAGATTATAGAGGGACTATCAATATTTTTGTCAACCTTTTTTTTTCCTTTCTTTTTTAAGAAGACTTCAAGGGAAAAAGCTTTAGAAAACTACCTTTCTGGCAATATCTGTATTGCCATGAAGGGCTGGTGTCCTCTAATTTATGTAGTAGTCTGGAACATAATTCCTTTTCTCATTGTTTTGTTTACCTTCTTCTGTAGAACACCATAATCTTTTAATGTGATATTATATTGTGAAAACTGAAAATTAACCTAATCAAAATAGCTTTCAGATGCCTAATTAGATTTTTTTGTCTTTATTAGAAAATACATTTTTAATAGCTTTTATCTGTAAACGTTTCTTACAAGACTAAGCAATTATTAATTCTGTTTTCTACTATTAATCCTACTTTGCTGATCAGACCTCCTTAGTTACAAGGAGTGTTTATCACTTTTCTATCCAATAAAAGATAATAATGTACACATACTTTACGGCTTGAACATATAGGAAATGTTTTCTTACACCCTTGAAGTCAGTGGACAGGTGATTAACCCCAAAAGTTGCATCAATATTTTTAATAACATTACCACTGGTGGCTTTATTTTAATTATACAAGATATTTTCTTTTGTATACAATTTAAGAAAGTACTTGTTTTCATATGATGTTGCAGAGTTTTTGTGGAATTGCTTGGATTCATGTGTGAYTGGTAACGATTTGTTATTATCCTGAGAGTATCAGTATTAAACTACTGAACRCTTGTACATTTGTATTCAGTGGTGACCTGAGAATCATGGACTAGTAATAAGGGGGCAAAAAAAGGTGCTTGTGTTCTATTTTGATTCCAACAGCTTTATTCTCACCTAAAAACTTTTTTGAAAAGGATTTCCTATACTCAGTCATTTATTCTTTCTGCCAGGTGATTGTGGGCTCACTGGTCATGTTTTGCGACCTTTATCATTTTAGCTTGCAGATAGTATTTTTATTTTTCTTCTATTTAGTACTATTTAATACTATTGACATAGCTGAAGACCCAAGTCTTTCTGTCTAGTCCATGGAGTGCCATTACTTTAATCTTGTGAAACCTCACAAAGACCATTAAGCTCCGTACAGGCATCTGCACTTTGCCTATAAATTACAGACATCAGATTACAAGGTCAGGCACATAATTTCCATAATTTAGAAATAATAATGAATCAAGATTTTGAATACATTGGTTAGTTGCCTTATGACTTTTGATAGTACCAATTTTTCTCTCCGCTGTGTAACAAACATGGCATAGTTATCCGACCTTTGTTATCCCATTGTTCTGGTTTATGGGTTGATAACCATTCTGTGAGCTATGAGGTGTGGACCTGCCCCTGCTGCATTCCCTGAACTAAAGAGAAAAACAGAGAGGAAAAAAGAAACCCCTCTCCACTAACCATTAAATTGTAGGGTGATCTGGAGATAAAAGCAGAATCTCTTTTTTGCTTTTCAAATATTTGCCTGGCCTTCAAAAGGTATTTGCCTTTTGTGTTTACATAGGATTTATTTTTTTGGCCTACATGCAGAAAGAGAATGATACATTAAAGAATAATGGACAATAGTRAGGAAAACGCTCTCAGCTTTCACATCTAGCCTGTATTTTCTACTTTAGGTTTATTTTTTTAATCTTGTCTACTTTTATTTAAATAGAAACTGCTGAGTACTGTAAAGGGTGGTAAATGTGAAAGTATCAGATGAAGTACAGTACAAGAAGATTATCTACAGGTTGGCAGGCAGTAATGAGAGTTGGCAAAGTGCCATTTTCCTCTATGAACCTTTGGGACCTCAAGTCATTCCTGTGTGTGGCAGAACAATGTAAGGCTTCAAAAGCCAGTGTTCTGTCACTTGCAGAAGTGCTGTTCTGCTGTTCCTGAGAGAGGCAGGTGAGGTTTGTCTCTGTAAAGTTGTATAAATCTTCACCAAGGCAAAAGGAAAGATGCTTTGGCTGAAAGCTGAGGTCTGTGTCATATCATCTTCAATTCTTTTCTTCTGAATGACATTAGGGCTTCCTGGGAACCTGCATGGTCCCTTGTGGATTTACTTTCATTGAAAGAGCGGGTTTTTAGCAAGTTTGTATAAAATATAGTTTGATTTAAAAGCTCATATTCAAGGGAAGCACCACTATGTGACAATAGCCTGTCCCCAAAGTTATCTTTTCTGTTGCTCAAGTCCCTTTRTTGTGTTACATACAACTACTGCATCATCAAAAGTTTGTGATTTTGTTAGAGTGGAGTCACACGAGTTGGAGATGTTTCCCAATGTTTAGTAATTTTGATGCTACTAACTTAAAAACAAACATGACCCAATGATTTATTTGAAGTATCTTGATTAATGTGCTTTGAAAACATGGGAATTTATAATAGATAAAATTATATTTCATCACATGTATGTCATAAAGCTCTTAGTATGTTACAGTTTGTGAAAATTACAGTCAGTTAATAATGTGTCAGCTCCCCACTGTGTGCTTCGTTGGATACTGAATGGGTGTTACAAGATTTATTTGCTGGATTTTGCAGGTTTTCTGTAGCGTGTCAGATGCCTTGCTGATTGCTTGGTGAAGCCTAGAGCATGAGCTCCCTCCTGCAATGTTTACTTTAAGTCAATCTACATTTGCTTAAAACTATGATGGTATTAAAATCAGATCACCTCCTCAGAACTTTCATAAAAACCTGGCTACTTTTTAGAGAGACTATGGTGTGTAATTTAGAYGTACACTTACGTGACAACAATTTACTTCATAGTTCTTAGAATTACAGGGACTTGGTAGTAAAATGTGTATTGTAGTGTTGTTCGAGTGATAATAAGATTACAAATAATTTATATACTACTCTGGGATTTTGAAGGGGGATAGGGTGTTACTTAATTCATGGTTATTGACGTTGTTCATAATGTACTGAGAAGGATTCTCTCTCCTATTAMGGCTTTCATTCTTATGTATTTCCTTGACCTGCTCATGTCTTCTAATTCTTTCCTTAATAGAGAGAATTGCTTGGCCTTGTTGATACAGTATTATTTTCCACCTAAAATCTTAGAAAGTGGCAATTCTCAGTTAAGTTTTGAGTTCTTTTTATTTGTTATCTTTCTGGTGATTTTTTTCGTGGTGTCTTTTAGGATTACAGTGGAGCATTTCTGTTTAAAGGTTTCCATCATTGTCCTGCAGTGCAGGCAGACTTAAGTTTAGCTAGAAGGTGCAGAAATACCTGGTTTTGAAAAGTATAAAATACTGAAGACAGTTGATGACTGGGTTTAAAATTGTAGGAGTGTCAAGATGGCAAGCAATTTGAACAGTGCATAGGTGGTTTCTGTGGTGTTCCATTGAACTGCCATATAGAATGTTATATCAAGATAATATGGTTTAAATGGGATGGGTAAATTTCTGTGTGACTTCAAGAGCATCTAGCGCCAACTTGTATAGTAATTGGATTTAATAGGCAAAGAAATCAAAGGGAGTTTAGAAAAAGAARTTGTGTGAGTTGATTTAGGATTTGAGGCTCTTGTCTGATGCTAATAAAGGTTTCTGATGTCATTCTTTTTGTAGCTATGGTATACATTACTGAAATAATTTGTATAATGTGTGCTTGCATGTACTATCTTGAATGAGGTATATSTTTATAATTTCTGGCTTTCAGATTTAAATCTGTGAACACAGCAAAAGCTCAATGAGTCCTGATAATAATAGTCCTATAATGCAGAGATCCTGAGAACTTCCTTGCAAATGGAAGGAGTCATTCATCGCACAAAAGTGGTAGAGAAAGAAACTTGCCAGAGCTGCAAAGAATCATTTCTGCAAAGGTCACGTAGAGTAGATTAGACCATAATCAAAGTGKTTTTGGGACACCTTAGGATTTTGAGAGAGGTGGTTAAGAAGGAGCTTTGAAAATTGGTGTTTTGAGATGTATATTTCAGATCTACCACTTTGTCCATGTTTCTATCTCATGTGCCCTAAACCCAGGCATATTGTGAATTATAGGCTTTAAGTCCCTGTCTGGTTTCTACTTAGACTGTATATTGGGAGAGTAAGGCTCAAAAAAAAATCTCATCTTCTCCAGATAATTATTGATGGAACTATAACCCTTGTTTTCCTTCTGTTTCCCATTTTGTGTGTAACTGTGTATGAAAGTAGGAGTGGTAGAAATTTCTAGAATTAATACAGAACAAACACTTATGTTTTAAACTTTGTTTTCTTTTAATTTGCAACTTCTCCAAACTCTCCTTCATTTGAAGGAGCCTTAAAAAAAATATTTATTTTGTGTCAGTTTATTTGGAAATATTAGAGCACTGTGGACAGAGTTTTTGGAGCTACCATATAGAGTGTTTCTTGCATGCAGAATGAAATGGTCATTTTCTTGCACGCAGAAGGAAACGGTCCTTTTCTTTCTGTCTTTTGTTTTCCCCTGTTTTTTGTATACTTGGTTGTAGTTGTATTTCACTGTGGAAGGTGTTTTCCACAAACAGGCTGTATTAGCACACTGCTGAGGCACCTTCAGAGGGCCCTGTCGTTCTGCAGCTGATAACATATTTCTATCATTCTAGCTCAAAACTTGAAATGTTTGAAATACTAAGTTTGCACCTGGTCTTTTTTATAAGATTTCTGGCTAATCTAGAGGAGGTGTTCCCTAACTCTTGTAATATATTACCATGCAGAAATAATTCCTCTGCAACCTTTCAGTTGGTTTCAGACGACAGCTTTCTGGTGGGTGCTGGGCAGACATTCAGTCCATCAGGCACATTAATTGGTCTTTCACTGGTTTAAGCTTAACCTGGTCTCTGTGCTTGTTTGAAAGTCCTCCATCTCTCCTTTCCTCCCCATGGCCCAAACCCCAGTGCCTGGTAAAGCCACCTGGGACAGCCCCAGGCATATATTGACCCTGTCAGTAGCCGTTCAGGAGGAGGATGGGTGGGAAGCACTCCATGGCCTCAGCTCCTCTTTACAAAGGCTGGCTGGTGCCAAGGATGTTGGAGCTGGCGGTGCACTGTGGGAACCTGGGGGAAGTGTGGACCCATTCCCATTGGTGATTCAAGAGGTCTGCTTGGTAAAGCTGCACCTTAAAATATCTTGAGTGAAATCCTGATTCTGCTGAAGTCACTGGGTACTTAGGCATTAATTTTATGTCAGCAAGGATTTCACCAGTATTTTTATTTTGCAGCTGTAGAGGGGGGGAAGCCTGAACCAAGATGAATGTGACTTCATGTTGTGAAATAGATTCTCTGCTAGTTTCATCCTTGCCTTCCTCCCATCTGAATAACTGTAAATGATGTTCTCTGTTAATAAGTGTGTACTTTGTCTAAATTGCATTTATTTTTCTTTTGACATATATACCATTTTACTATTAATCATCCCCTTCTGCTCCTTACTGTACAAAGACACTGTTGTGCTGATGGAACATATTTAATCTTTGGTATGTTGTATTTTATTTCTATTGTTGCTTTCCCATTTCTTTATGGAAAATCTTTCTTTATTGACTCTTAAATCATGGGTTAAGCCCTTATTGAAAACATGTTCTGTATGTACTTCTTGCGAGTGAAAAAAGTTCTTTTGAGGTTATAGGCTAGGCTTATACAAATACTTCACTATACAGTAAAAATTCAGAGGTCTCCTATATGTTATCTAAAGCTAGAAATATACCCATTTACTCAGCAGCACATCATAAAAGAGATGCATACTATGTTCATGTCTGTCAGTGCCTTAAGTCATCACTCTACAGCCTTTTTTAAATTCTCTTTTTATTGAAACCAAGAAACAAAACAAAGACAAAAAAAAGCAAAACCAACATCAATTACATGTCAACATGACATCAAACAGCATAATATATCTGAAAAATAAATGTATCATCTGGTGACTCCATGATTTCTGTCCATATGGCATTTACAGAGAAGTAAAGAAAAGGCAAATAGCTACACATCTGTATTGGGAAAAATGTCCAATATAAAATTGGTCCTCGTGACGACATTAGAAAGCTCTCAGCTGAGATTACCTGGAAATAAATAAGGCACAGAAGGGGAAGTGAGTTCCAACAGTCTTGCTCTTATATATATTTAGAGTTTTGTGCAATGAACATTGTGCAGATATAAATCTTTTTATAAAAATATTACTTTAAGGATGGAGATATTCTACTTGCTGATGCTACGTCCAGGTTTATAGRTGGATATGCAGTACAACTGCATGCAGAGTGATGTGAAAGTGCAATTAGGAAAAAAATAAATCTTTAAAAATAAATGTAGCTATCTAGTGAAACTGTTAAAATGAATACTGACTCCAAGCCTGTTTGTATATTTGCTGAAAGACATATGAAAAAGCCTCTTTGTATAAGTGCTAAACACATGAAAACCACTGAGAATCAGTTAAACCCCTAAAATAATAATCTGGGAATTCCATTCATTATTATAGCAAAGGGCATCATAACTTTATGGTAAGTAGGGAAGGGTGGGAGAGAGGTGAGACTGTGGGGGTGGGAACTAAAGAAAGAAAACTCAGAAAGATCCAGAATCAAATACGGCCTCTGTTATTTGAATTTGTTGTTCATTTTCAATGGAGTGATAACTGGAACAGCTCAGCCTGAACTGTCTGGCTCAACACTCCCCGTTCTAAGGAACTTGGATGTGTTTCACAGCTTACATCTGGACAACAGGGTACAGGGAAAAAAGCCACAAGGATGGATCACATTCTCTTTGCAGTTAGGACTTGACTCTTATGTATAATAAATGTATGGACAAAGGAAGATATGTACATGTAGGCACATACATTTGTGTATCTGCACACACATGTTTGTGTGTGTATAAATCCAGCTTCACATGGGATTTCTCCTAATTTTGCTGTTTGGCTCAGCTCACAGATCTACCTTTTGTCTCTCCAGAGTCACGAGAAGTTACCTTCCGGTATTTTTTTTCCTTTTTCTTGCCCAAGTTGACTATTTATTCAGTGATATCTGAGATCTTTTTGTTAATCTTATTACAAGGCCTCAAAGGAGTGACCCATAGGATTTGGGAAATGGTGCTTTCTGTGAGAGCAGGGAATACGTAATGAGCTCTTTATTTTATCTTTTAGATCAGCAATAACTT
>JACAXG010000045.1:3590978-3635978 GCA_018881555.1 Amblyornis subalaris
TTATGAGCCTGATTTGAGATTCATCTTTTGCTGCAAGTTATGCCTTTCAGAGGGAGATGGGAAGGGCTGGTAGTCCAGTCCTGCGTACTTTTGATTTCCTTTGTTTCCTTGGGTTAATTTATTAAACTCACTGTGTCTCAGTGTCTTTTGTGAAGGGAGAGTGCTGAGAGAGTTGCTTAGTAAAGGTGAAGATATTTTGAGATTTCTGGAACACGAGAAGTTGCGCTGATTGCCAAATATTAGACTGCTTCATTTCCTTCTATGAAAAAACAACCAGGGTACAGTCTCAAAGTAAGAGAACCTCTTTGTGGAGGTGCCTTCTCAGAGTTTGGCTCCTCTGCTGAAGAGATGAGAGGACTCACCCGAAACCTGCCTCATTTTAGGGTAGCCCTGTGCCTCCCTGTGAGCTCCAGTTTCTGCCCTAGTAGGGCTTTTCTCTGCCTGAATCAGCTTCCAAAACCTCAATGATTGAAAATGATTCAGCAGAAAAAAACTGAAAGAGTCTTTGCTTCCTCCCTTTTCACACTTTATTTTTGTCTGCTCAAATGTGGGCACCTCTTGATGGGCTGATGGGCACCTGCCCATGTCCTGTCACCTCAGCCGTGTTCTGCATGGTGCTAATGCCATGGGGAGGCTGCCAGAGTGGTTGTGTGCTGGGGACTGAAGTGACCTCAAATAATTAGTGCGGAATCTGTGCCTGCTGTGCTGGGGGTCTTACATATTTGGATGACCCCCGTCTCTTTCATGACCTTGCTCCACAGGAGCTGCTGGACTGCAGTGCTTTGCCAAGTAGCAATGTCAGAATTCATGTTCAAATTAAAAAGTACATTATTTTTGTTTTAGTGGTTTGTGTTTGATTCTGCCCCAAATAATTATCTGCYATTAGCTCTTATGCCAGTTGGAGAAATAATTTTAGTTATTTTTTATTGAAAGTGCTTGTCTGTGTAAGTGAAGAGATCTTGTTATTTTGAATCAGTTCAAGAGGAATAAACTTTAAAAATATGGAGAGCAATGGATACAGTCTGCTGCTATTCCTAATCTATCTTACTATTTTTTGCATTGCTCTGTGATGAGTGTTTGGAGGAATATTATCGTGTCATATGATTCCTGCTAATATTGTAATGGTAGTCAGTTTTTCACAGAAAACACAGAAATTCCGTACTGCGAAAGGACCCAATGTAAATTTTCAATGCCAAGAAAAGTTGTTAAGGCTAAATCTTTAGATGAATAAATAGGATTCAGTTAACCTCAATACAGCTGCTCTGATTTACAGCGTCTGAGGATCCGACCCGTTCTCAAAAGTCTGTAACRATTCTATGTCTGTGTCATAATTCCTAGATTAAAAGATATGTTTCTTTTCAGTTCTGTTCGTATTTGATTTAGAACCACAGGCAATGGACTGTCTCTTTTATGGTTCATGGTAGTGATGATAGCTGTACCAGCTAAACATGCCTGTGAAGCTGTGTGTATGTAACGTGTGTATTATTTGCTGTATGGCACTGCTTTTGAAATTGTTAACAGAGCTCTCAGCAAATGTCCATGAGAAAATGAAACTGTTCAAATCTAGGTTTAGAACTAACAGGCTGCACATATTATGCACTGTTTACTTGTCTATTATAAATTATTACCAATAAACATAAGTGGGAAATTGTTACAAAATATAGCCCTGAGCAAAAATTGACACTGTTTGAGAAGACTTCTTTACTAATGCAGATCGTATGTTTTATCCTTAATATATAGGAAAAAATAGGTCAGAGATGAAAACCACAATAAGGCGCTGTGTATTTCAATGGTAAACATACTGCATCATAAATTCTTAGAATATCTCAGTATTTCAGTTAAAAATCACTTTCAAGGGATCTAACTGAATTTACATGGTGATGGTAAAAATATTTAAAATCACTGACAGTATTTTAAGTCTGCATTGTAGACATTTGGTCTTTTTGCTTTCTAATTATTTGAAAACTTCATTTGGACTTTTGGTTCATGCGCTGGTTTGTTTTCTTTTGTATTCTGGTAGTTGTTCTTCATTATGTTCTTTGACACATTTAGAATTACTAACACCGAACTTTGAGCACTTGGAAATGYGGAGCAATTCAGAGCCTGGGCACTCTTCACCTTTGCCCTTATGATTGGTTTTGATATGCATGTTTCCTTCTCCTTGTTAGAGCAGATGCTGTGTGCTATAACCTTCCCTGAAAACATGATGGTCGAGGGTCCTCAGTTATTGCRAATTATTTCTTTTTAATGATTCTGTAGTACTTTACAGAACTGAAACCAAAAGACAGGGAGAGTTTGTAGTTTCCTTTGCARTTGAGGCAGTTTCAGAGTGCTGCGTGCAGGGACTGTTGCTGCTTGATTTCTCCAAGCTGAATGATGAAGTGGTGGAAGTTTTACCTGTGAYAACAACTTTTTAATGTTCTCTGATTCTTCTTAGTGCCTAGTCCAGATACCTTAGTGATTTCCTTAAAAAATACAAAACTTTATTTGGGAAACTGGTTAATAGTAAAAAATCTTTAAAAAACCTAAATAATGGTTAAAATACTTGGTGTTGTTAAGTATGTCATACTAAGACTATGAATTACAATTATTTCAAKCTTTTTTTAAAGGCAGGTAAAATTGGTAGATATTTCATCTGTGGAGCTTGTGAAAGGATAGTAGGGTCAAAGTCTCAATAAATTGAACTTTAAATTGTTTGCACTTCTTAATAGCAACTGATTACCTTAATTAATAGAGGAGAAAATGTTTTGTGTTACTTTATTTGAATTCTTAGACAGTTGCAATTAGTTTTGTCTTCATATTTTCATATTGAAGGTAATTAGCGTAGAAGGAAAAGGGCCCCATCCCGTTGCACAGCCCAAGCAGTGGAGACTTTGGGGGGAGAAAGAGAGATGTTACCACACCATTGTTCTTGGCYACGGTGCCAGTCAAATGAGGGTATTTCTCAAATATTTCTTGGGTAGTTTAGCTAGGTATATAATCTTTTTCTGAGTAGTATATGTTGCATCAGACTACCCTTTCCTTTCTCCCAGTAGCAGCTGCAGCTCGCTGGTGAATGAGGTGGTTCCTGCAGGGGTCTATAAACATGTTTTGGGGTTCCCATTGTGCATGTAGGTAATGATCATATTGTGTAAACCTTAGTTCCAAACAAAGAAATCTTATGCACAATGCTGCCTTCTAAAAGCCTGTTTGTAAGGACCCTTAACAAAAATCAGAATTTCCCAAAGTTGTTGAAAAATGGGCATTGTGGCTAGTTGTGCTTTATCTGACCAAAATGCTTATGACTTTAAAATTGTTTCAGGTTTTTGTTACCTTCCTTTCTTCCTCTGTTCCCAYTGGTGCTGTGTTGTGTGAATCAGTGTAGTGCACAGGAGCAATCAGAGGCCGAAGCCTGGGAGCAGGTTGCAGTTGGAAAGCCCAGCCTGCCTGTGTTGCACCTGAGCCCGTGGGGATGCAGCACCTGAGACAAGGCACAATAGGAGTTCCCAGTTGGTCATGTGGAGCTGCATCTTTTCTTTAACCTCTTCTGCAAGGCTAACAATGTATTTAAGTAGTCCTTGTGTCTGCTTTATCCAAAGAGTTGGGATTACATTTGGCTCTGCTGCAACTGTGCAGGGTGGAAAAAAGCTCCTTGACCATTGCTGCCATTCTTTAATATTCCTTCAGAGACAAGCTGATGCTGAAGACCAGTTCTCAGCTTTGCATATTTTGCTCTTCTCTCTTCTTTTCTAACTCATCCATCACTGGTGAAACTTTAGAGTACGTGAAGGTGATGTACATTTATATCAATGAATGCACAGAAACTTTGTGTACATGAATGGAATATCAATGCAGAAAAGATAAGCCATGATATCACTCAACAGTGCAAGTTTTCCAAGAAGGGTTTAAGTTTAGCTTCATTTCTATGAACCAGATGAAAATAGTTTTCTGTGTATATATCCTACCTAGGACACTCTTTTGTAGTTTATAGGATGCCCAGAGCTACTGTAGATATAAAACAATTTCTGGTTATTAGATCTCTGCATCACCAAAATGCAAATTTCACTCCTGAATATGTAGGCCAACTTGCTGAATAACCTCAAGAAATATATGGTGAAAATACTATTTCTCATGTATTCAGATCACCCCCTTCAAAGGTTTTCCTCAGCTTTTTAATATCCTGAAAGTCCCAGTTCTGAGGCAGACTGCAGTTCAAACTTCATTTTCAGTTCTTAGAGTGAAGTCATTTAAATAAACAAATAAAAGTGGCACGTCATGTGTAGCTTGTGCCAAAGTACGCCGTGTGCCAGTTAGAATTAATTTTTATGAAACCTCATATATATGGGTTTATAATAACAACAATGCAGATACATATGCTTGTCCCTAGCGACTCTGATGACCCTTGCAGTACTTTAAATGTGCACAGTTCTGACCTGTGTTTATTTTTAGTATTTCATGAATCACCACCTTTAGCTGTTTTTTCTTTTTTTACAAATAAATCTTATTGCTAAATAACAGTAGGATATTTGATAGCAAGAATAAAATCCTTCATCTTTTTTTTGTGTRTGTGTGAATAGCCAGATGGAAATGTTTACCCTTTAGAGAAATTTAGGTCTGATATTTTTGTTATGTTTTGTTTCTTCCTGGTAATTTTGTTGGCACTTTGCTGATCTCAAGTTGCGTATTATTACAATGGAAGGTGACAATTTGATTGTCTTCAGTTAGAGAAACAAGCAATTTTATATTCACCGAGCTGTCAGGTAATAGTACCTCACAATCCTAAGAGCTCCTGGCAATGTGGTTTGGCACCTATATTTAAGTGCTTTGATGCTTTCATAACCTCTACTGAATCAGAAATGTTTTGCCTGCTAGAAATGTTTTTAGGCTTGTAGTGTAAGGTTTTTATTAAAAAGACGATCTGTAACTGAGCTGCAGGGCCATTGTTTTGTGTTACATGGAGGTACTAATTAGGTGGTTTAGTGCAACTGGCTACAGGTGAGCCTGAAACTGATACCTCATTTCTCTGTCTGCTGAGGTGCTTGGTTTGACTTTGAAATGAGAACCAAAAATATGGAAAGGAGGGACGAGAACACAGGAGGAGGGGAGAGAAATCTGACTGTWTTAATATTTCTGTCCTGAATTAGGTGGTGCAGAGAAATGGCACGTGACCTTTCACACGTGTAGGATTGAAAATTAACTTATTACATGGAATCTTGAGCAACTCCTGAAAATTTGCTGTTGGAGGGAAGAAATGTAAGAATGCTGTATCTTAGCACTGGAGCATGCTTCTCGTGGGGCATTGAAAGGATTTAATGAACCTTTCAGAAACTTATACCCATCGGGTTTAAGTGTGGTCAGGAAGATTTTTAGTTATTTAAACAACTTCTTAACTGGCTTTGTAAGGGGAAAAAAAAGGTATTCTTGTCTTCTGTGTAAAGTCTCAACTCAAAGTCTAAACATGCTAAAACAAATTTTTCTTAGTATTTTTAGGAATCCTTTATCGAAACCATTTATATAATCATCCAGATAAACAATTAAGTCATTCTGATCCATAAAAATATGTGGATTAATGCTTATTTATAGCAAACATTGTTTTTTAATTTTATTGTTGAGGATTGCTTTTATTTATATTCTATATTCTCTTACTTTCTGCCTAGAAAAACAAATCCTAATAAGTTGCTGATGGATAAATTCTTGGCACGCTCACTCTTGTTCCCATAATTATTGGTAAAGATAGCTGGAAGTCAGTACTGCCTTTTTTTTCTTTTTCTTTTTCCAACAGTAAGAAATTGGATATCCAGAGACACATGGCCTAGTCATAGGACTTTAAAGGCAGCCATCACTGAGAAGCTAATACCAACCAATTAAACAGAGGTGGTTACGTGATGTAACATTATCAGGAGAAACAATTCATGAGTCAAAGCATTCCAGGGCATATGAGCTCCAGTCCAAAGAACAGTCTCAAGCTGTTTAAATAAAGTGACAGCAATATTGTCAGCTAAATATAAACTATAGAAAATATTAACTACGGTGACTGGAGATGAGCACATCCCAGGTGCTAAATGACTATTCTTTCACTGCCCTTTTACTGCGTTCAGTGTGGGTGCGTTCACCTTATGCATTTTCAGGCAAAGCTTGTGGCAGTGAATAAAGAGAATGGAATACTTAACCTGCGAGAAAGATAGGTTGTATTTTTGGCATATTATGAGTCCAAAAAACCACTGRATTTTCACTGAAAAGTCCTGAGGGGCTGTGAGGCTGCTTTGCTGCATCCATTTTGGTGTTTTCAACAACTCAGTGAATAGACAAGATCTTGTTCCCTAACCCTAATAGTTCTCTGAGACTGCATGGCTGGGAAGGTCACTCTAATGGTAGAACATAAGAAAAAGGCTTTCCAAAAAGTTCCAAGGAGATGTGTTGTTTTTTTTTTCCTCACATTGTTTATTACAAATGAGAAGAAATACCATAAAAGTTGTTCCCAACCCTCTGAGCTTGGCGGAAGTCTGAATCTGAAGTCAAACTTTGTGATTTGGATTCATATCTATTAGCATAAGTGTAATTTGCCTGGATTGGAAAAACAAATGCAAGAATAGCTGAGTGTGTATCTTGGAAGCCGTGGGTGTATTGCTTAGCTTGATGCTTATTTCAGCCAGAGATTTGGGTGCTCAGTTAACATTATAGCTGTCATTTCTTGAATCACATTTGCTTCCACTCCCCCTCCCGCCCTTTCATTTCCAAGGTGGTTCCTGCGATTACCATAAACCCTCTAATCTTGCAATGCTGTTTATGATCTATATGTAACTAATTCTTGTAGAATTCCTGCAAAATGAAGCCAAGGAAGAGCTTGAGGGAGTTGAGTTGATTGGCCTGAGGCCTTGCTGTGACTCAGAGCCAGGAACAGAAACTGAGAGATTCTCTCCCATTGCTGCCTTCTCAAACTATTTGGGCTTTGTGCACAGGGATTTATGCTGGGGTGTGGGGCCCCAGGAGTATGAAATCTTTTACTAACTGTTCAATTGTGTTACTAATTCTTCTTGAAAACAGATATGAGGTTTCATAATTTTAGGAAATAGCTGTTTATTCTAAGATGGCAAGCAGATTACAGCATTAGCTTTACAGTGAGTTACGTTACTGGGTTTTGCCTACACAACAATGTTTTACAGGGGCAGAGCTGCAAAATATTTTGGCTATTGCCAAAGCACGTTCATTTTTCAGTAAGTCTATCTGAATTATAATGCATCTAATGTATCCCAAAGCTGAGTGCTGATTTGTAAGTGAAGGTCCTGTAACCTTGTTTAATATTATGAGAGGGAGTGCACATTTGAAAAGGTGGGGAGAGATGAGATGCTGTGGCTGATTTTTACTTATGAACACCAGGTTAGCATGAAAATTTGGAAGGAAATGCTTAAAAGGTTATGAGTACTTCTAAAAATGGTTTCTTTTAATTTATTTAGTTCTGGAGTCACCAAAGCACTTAGACATGTGCTTAACTTTTTGAGACMGAGTAGTCCAATTTGAAATTAGTGGACTGCTTGCATACTTACAGTTAATCATGCACTTAAGTACTTTAATCTGGCACTTTGGGGAAAAGGAATGGAGACTGTTCATAAAAGCTCTGTAAGCGAATATATTTCTAATCTAATCTGATTCCAATCTACTGTTGGAGCTGTAGACCTGGGTTATGTCTCTACTGCAGTCACTAGAGCAGGATGAATTAGTCCATCTGAGCACTAGGCTACTGTAGTTGGAGAGCTATCAGAAGCAAGCTTGTTTAAAATTAGTTTGGATATCTGAGCATTACAAAGCAGTCATTTATGTGGCTGCAGTGTAGACATGCCTTTAGGTTTATGAATGCTTTKTGAGGGTGGAGCAGAGCAGAAGTGAGGGTCGCCAGCCAACTACAAGTCTGCTTTGTCATATATCTCGATCTTATTGCTTAGTTTATATGTTTTTGAAAGAGTGTCTGGGCCATTGCATTGTTGTTATCTGTTGTTATACTTTGTGGCTTGAGTCTGAAATGTCTGGCAGCTAAAACTCCGGGTCTTGTCTTAATTTCCACTGTAACATTTAATCATTTGAGCAGTCAACAGGGATGGAAGACTTTTCAGGTTTTGGAAGCCTTTCATGTCAGGACTATCACCTAATTGTTAAAAAAACCAGGATATTAATTTTTTTAAGAATTTAAGACTGTAGAAAAACCTTAGTAAAAAAAGAGTATTATTATTATTTATATTTAGAAAGGTATAACACACTGGCTGTGGGAAAAAAGGAGAACCAATGTTTTGGGAGTCTGACTGGCAGTCTTCACTAGAGYAGAGAGAATTTCTTCTCTGGTTTAAAATAGAAAATCATGTCATACCTATAGCAAATCATGCTGTTTGGGACTGTGTTTAGCTTTTTGGAGGTAAAAATCCCTTAGCAGTTCAATTTTAGCTTTACTACCTCTGTATTGAGGCTGACTGAAGTTGGGGTCCAATCCCTCAGCTTTACTCACCTTTTGATAAATGATGCCATTCTTTTTCTGTCTTGAGTTCACAATGAGATAGAATTTTTTCTGGTTTTGAAAAATACAAATCAAGATTTATTAAATTCTCAAACTTGAGTGGGTGATAGGACTTCAGATAGTTAGGGCCTTCTTCAACCTTTGTTCATACCCATTAGATGTATTTTCCACCTTTAGTGATTGCTGTGTTCAGCTAATCTGTCAATTTAACCAAAGCAACAATTTCACAATGTAGTTTTCTTTCTGATTGTGTGCTGTGTAATCAATATACTGATATAATGTGAGTGTAATTTCCTCTCTTATTTTATCTCCACTGCACAGTATTATAAATAAACAGCTAAAAAAGAAAAAAGAAAGAAAAGCACCAAACAAATCTGTTGCATCTTCTTTTAAGATTGTACCACTGTAGACACTTGTTCTAGTAAAGTAGAATTGGACCCACTTGATTGCATTTAAATTTTTCATGCTTCAGCAGTTTGTCTGGGAGCACAGTAAAGAAAACCCCCCGAGCGAGGATAGTTTAGAATAATAGAACTTGATTTTGTGTATTATAGCGGCACCATTTGCGCTGCTGTAGTTAGGGTTGTGTCAGCACTTCCATTATAAACCCCTGTTTGCAGGGGTTATAACTAGGGAGATATTTTTTATCAGAAACTTTTTTTTTTTTTAAATCATTCGAGTGAGTTTAATTGATAATGGGAGAAAAAAAAAATTATAATGGAAATTAGTAAATTTCTGATACCATTTACAAGCCTTATTTATTATGAATATTGATTTTTTTTTTCCTCTCAGAAGGGATTTTAGCAAATGCATTTTGAATATTTTAAACATAAAATTGGGAAGTTGTTATGGCTTAAAATTTGACTGCTATTCATGCTCATATTTTAACATTGAAATATTTTAACACAACACACTGCTCTATGGTTTAATTTTGTCATAAACATAAACTACTCCACTGGGCCAGAGTCTTCTCCATTTGAATTGGATGAGACCACAGAGTTATTGACTGAACCCTGCCTTTTGACCTGATGGACCTACATGTACAGAATTTTGCCAAATTGTCTTTTGTTAGGCAACAACAAATAGGTAACAAGGAAAACCTGCATGAAGAAGTTGCCTGATTGCAAACCCAGGCATTATCATGACTGGGCACTCTCAGAAGCCATGCACAAATGAAGTATATTCATTGAGTTAATGATTGTGCTGGGAAAAGAAGGTGGAAGACTTAATCTAACAGGCCCCTACACCTCTGTCCTTTCTAACCCAATGTTTTAAATCTAACAACCAAAACCCCGAAAATTACCATTAAATCTGGTTGTTTTTACAAAGCTTTGGAAGGAAAAAAAAAGTGAAACACATCCCTAAAAATTATGTCATGAAGAAAGCAAGTGTCTGGGAAGCCTGCCCGAGCCTGTCTTCCTTTCCAGGCTCCAGGACTGTAGGTAACTGACTAAGTGCAGCATGAAAGGTGTATGACCATAATACAGTAGTGGGGAAAAGGGGAAGGTGGAGCTAGGAAGCATTTGAACCCTACCCTTAGTTTGTTCTCCTACTCTAGTAGAGAAGAAAGTTGCTGGGCGTGGCTTGAGATTATGTCAATGGGACTTTGTTGATATAATTTTATTTTTAGTGTTAGCAAAGTCCCTTTTCTCTATGTAATCAACCTAACAGAACTTAGAAGAGAGATTTTTATTGAATTGCGTTTAAAACATTGAATAAGAGGAAAGTATATTAGTGTACATGTCAAAGAAAAAATGCTTCTCCTGTAGTGCATTACCAGTAGATAGCTTTGCTGAATGGTCACTTGAGGAAACACCAAAAGCCTGTTTATGAAATAGAGGTGAAGCCTTTCTAGACTAATTATATTCAGCATGTAATTTCTAAACTTCAGTCTGAATTTTGATTTTCAATTAACATTCCCAATTTGAAGATAATTTTCTATTTAATGTAATTGCAGGAAATAATTTATTGGCTGATTAAGACTGAGGGCCCAGCCTTCCTTAAGAAAACAGTCCCTAACAAACCAGCCTTTAAAGCCAACTYGTAGCTTTGGACAGATTCAGCCTATTTTTGCAGCTGCAGAGTTGTGTTTAATTAGGATTGTGCAGTATTATTCATTGGTGCAGTTTGTAGTTGAAATTATTCTTAAGAGACATTTTCATTTCTAGTTTTGTGTCATGATTAATTTATGGTGAAGAAACAGCAATAGCTATTGCTTTACACAGAAGCTCGTTCAGTATGAAACAGGAATGAAATCTGCTGAGAAGGTGAAAGAAAGGAAAAACCTTTATTGTGACTTTCAGTTTTCATGTCGGGTTTTCAAATTACGTAAAGCATGACTTATATTTTCATGTGAGTGATTACATTAACGTGACTATTTTAATGAGAAAAGGGAAAGCARCCCTTTTATTTTATCTTGGATCATAGCAATTATGAAGCAGAACCTTTTGAAGTACACACGATAATGCCGGTTGCTGAACTCTTGGCATGTTCTCTGTAGCATCAACACAAATTCTTTAGCATAGGAAGAATGTAACGCACGGTTTAAATTCCTCAGTTCTGCTTATTGGCAACATTAATGTTAGACTCCCACTTACACTTAGACTTCCCTAAAGAAAACACAAACCTTTTTTTCCCCACCAGTATCGAGTTTAAGAGGCAGGATTATCTCTATTTACAGAATAGTTATTCTAAATAGGTATCAGTGTTTTAATATGTTTCAAAGCACTTCAAAGCTTGTAATACTTTCATATTGAACTGTACATAATTAGATTAGTTGATCCTATATTAATTTTTTTTTCACTGTAGGATACTAAATCTGAACTCCCTCATTAAGTGTGAGAAATTTAGCATTAGCTGTTAAATCCTATGTGAAACACAGGCTGCTACATAAAAACTACTGTTTAAATTGGAATTAACTTAATTATTTTTCTTTGCACTTGATATTTCCTTCACTGTAATATTCATGAAAGCATGTGACAGATTTGTAAATTTAACTGTTAGTCTCAGATTTCCAGACCCTTTAATCAGTATTTATTTGTCTGTAGAAACAGTACTAGCAAGTTAATGATTTGCTAATTTGAAAAATGCTCATGTGGTTTCCTATGTTAACTGATTTGTGCATTTTTAAAGAAATGGTATGAAATCAATTATTGTTAAAAAGCAATTAAGGTGAAGATCTTATTCCTTAGTTTCTCAGCAATTTCAGTGTCAAGGATATTCTAAAGGTACTAAAACCTGGGAAAATAGCGAATATATTTTAGCTGTCCCTTTCCAGGTTTATTAATGATTGTTTTAACAGTTGCAGTTAATCTTACTAGAAATTTTAAATGACAGTGTTTTCAGATTTTGAGTTGAAGTCAGTAATATTTTCATCTAAGTGCAGAAACTGTGGCGAAAGCTGTGTTTGCATATGAGATGGTAGTAAGAGGCCATTATTAGGAAAAGACATTTAACATAAATCAATGCATTTATTCATTACACTTTTAAGTAATTTAAAGTATTTTCTTGAGCTATATCCTGTACTCGATGCCCAATATGAAAGGAAACATAATTATTTTAGATTTTTAGTTTGAACTGTAAAATGTTACTAAGATATTATCCATCCATTCAATAAACCTTTCAGGTTTAGAACGCTTTTCAAGAGTTCCACAAAACACTTTCTGAAAGGTAAAAACGGATAAAATTTTAAACAGTTTAAAAGGAGCACAGCTTTAAACAAACAGCAAAAGCACTTATTTAGCAGAATTTAAAATGGATTTAAAGGTTTTTCTAATCTGTGTAGAAAACATCTTTCTTTCTAGGAATGAGGTCAGGTAAGCATAATGGCCCCTCTGCTTTAAATGTTTGCTTATAAACTTCAGGTTGCTCAGAGGAGTAAAAGTTTAAAGAATTGAACTCTTACACAAAATCAACATGAAAATACCAATAAAATCACTATTTTCTTATGGCTGAAGAAAATGATATTGTTTGACAAGTCCAAACAAATAGAATGATGTCATATAASTTAACCCTGGCCTTGTCTTGGCATCAAGGAATACTTTTCCTCAGTGTTTTGGATTCAGATCCCCAAACCTGTGCTTTTCAGAGTACTTCTGTTGACTGCACATGATTAATTTTTGACCGCTCTAGGCAGGTGTGATGCACTTCGAGGATTGTTTTGAGCTTGATTTTTTTTTCACTGAGCACCAATGTTTTCTTTTTGTCTCCTTTTCTTGTCTCGTAGAAGAATGTCTTCCAAGCAGGCTACCTCTCCATTTGCATGTGCAGCTGATGGAGAGGAAACAATGACCCAGGACTTAGCATCACGAGACAAGGAAGAGGGCAACAGTGATCAGCATGCGGCCTCTCATCTGCCTCTACACAACGTAATGCACAACAAACCTCACTCCGAGGAGCTACCGACTCTGGTCACGACCATCCAGCAGGATCCTGAGTGGGATGGAGTAATCTCAGCCCAACACAGAATGGTGAGTTTCCCAATCCTCCCAGCGGCTTTCCAAATTTAGTACTGTAAGAGACTGTTCACTCCTGTTTTGAAAGACATGTTCAGGTGTAAAGCTTTTTAAGTGTTAAAGTGTTAGCTATAGATCAACATCATAGGGTGTAATTGTAAATTACAATTGTATAATCTACTTAAGTATACAGGTCTATATGAATGAGGTCATTTGATGAGTTCACCTTCTGAAAGGAAATGCATCTATTTATCATGCTTTCATTCATACCTTGATTTATGTCATAACCTTTCTAGCTCATATATTCCAGCATTAATTTCTGACAGGAGGATGTAGCTCACAACTGTTTGTCATCTGCAAAGTGTTGTGCTGAAGGAAGAAACTTTAATGTMTTTTTTTAACTTGTCTTTCAAAAACAGGACCCACCAAATCTAGAATCTTATATCTTTACACACAAACAAAGAAGCTGGCATTTTAGGTTACACAAACATCCTACTGTGTTTATAGGAAATTACAACTTTTTGTGGAGGGGAAAGGTCTTTATGAGTAACTAGATCACCAGTTTGTATRCAGGTGACATTAGAAATGATCAGAATTATCATCCCTATTCTCTTCGGTAGCTTAGATAAAATTATTTTGTGGTTGTAATTCTGTCTCTGTATCCTCAAAACTCTGCAATAAATGGGCAGGCTGAATGAAGGCTGACTGGGCATAGCATCTCAGTCAATTTATTTTCCTTGCATGTGTTCCTCAGAAACAGAATTAAGGTATGTGGAGCAGCCAGGTGTTCTGTAAATTTAGAACATCATAATTCCAGACTCTGCAAAAAGTGACTTTCACAAACTTTAAAATCAGACAGTTATCTTTAAAAGAATAATCTGCCTTTTCATAAAATTTATTCTCTCTTTCTATTAAATATCTATGAGCAGATTTTTTTCAGCAAATCTTGTTTTCCCCCCCCCAGTATGAATCAGCAGCTTTCAATAAGGTTAAGCACAATTGCAAATTTTTTCTAACACCACGAACAATAATGAACTCATTTCAAATTTGGCTAGATATAATAATTATAATGCATTAATCAACACAGATACCAGAGTTCTTTGTGCATATTATGATGCCTGGAGTTAAATAATAGCACTACAATAAGATCTATTTTGTAAATATAGTGTTGAATTTTTTTCCCCCTAAAACCCAATTGTTTCAAAAGATTAAACCAAACCAGAAAAATGCTACCTAATCTCTGCTGCACAATTTAACCCAGCACAGAATTTTCTGTCAGGCCTAAAGTATTCCTGAGTATTTGGGTGATTGTCATGAAGAAGACAAAATTTCAACTGCAAAAGTCACTTTAAAGAAAAATGAATATAGATTAGCGATTTGGCAAGGTACGTTGTAAGTTGTATGTATAGCTTCTATTCGGAATGTTGAGATGTAACCTCATTTTGGACAGAGTTATGCAATAAACACCTTAGAATAATTTTAACTTCTCTGTTATCAGAAGGGCAAGCTGGATGCAGACTAGAAAGGATTGATCCAGTTGATGGAAAAAGTAAATCTGTGAATTGATCAGCTACTTCTCCATTCATTCAGAGAGGCAGGTGCATTCTTGGAATTTTGATATTAGGACACCAATATCATTGACAAAATTACTCTGTGTCCTAGAGAGACAGGTACTCCTAGACTCCAGAAATCTCTCAATGCATTTTTTTTTTTGGTTCAGCCTGTTCCTTGGACCTGGAGTGAGCTGAAATTGTAGAGGCTAGTGCAGGACTGTCAGTTGTGCTCGTATTGCTCCGAGGGGGTTTGCAGTCCCAGTGACAGAGAGCAATCTCTGTTTCCTTTCCTAATGCTGCACTGTCATGTCAACACCCGCTGTACCTCTGGACAGGCACGAATCAGTGCACAGCTTATCGTGTTTCAGAACAGGTGCATAAACTTTGCTTGAGGGACTTAGCACTCTGGTTTTCCTATCTCCTTTTTCCAGTAAATATTCCATTATATATGTAGATGAATGTCCTGAAAATCATTAGGAGTTTCCACATGTCCCTTGGCTTAAATCTGGTGGTGGATATATGTCAACCTTATTTAGGGAGCTCTCAGCCAAACCAAATAGATTTCTTTTTATCCCCAGCTCGAAGCTGGCTACGATTTGCAAGGCTTGGCTGCCAGTAAAGACTGAAATTCTAAGGCATGTTGTTTGGTTGCACTTAAGAGAGATCTAAAATGTACAGGGCAAGGTCCAAGTGTATTTACAGTTAGGTTAGTTAGATGACAACAGTGAAGTGCTGAAAAAGATTATTTCCTACTTCAGGGACTGTCATTTAGGGTACCTTGTTTGATTTTTTTTTTTAATTATTTTTTTTCTCACTTAAATATGTCCTTCATAAGCAAATATTTAAGCCTCAATTAATTGCATAAAGTTTCTCTGAAGTAACTCAGACTCCAAGCAGGCATCGATATTGCTAAGGAAGAATTCGGGGGTTCCTGCCACTATCCCGATGAAAGCATGTTCATACTCCTTAAAGGGAGGATAGCAGTTTCTTTCCAGAAAGACAAATTCCAGAAGGTGGGTTGGGCAATTCTGAGATAGGTGCTGTGATAGTGGCTGCTTTTTTGCTTAATAAAACCAAATTCCCAGAAGGTAAGAATTTTCTGACCTTTCCCAGACGGATCCTTCAGAAGCAGATTTGAAGAAGCACCTGTTCATACCACTTACAGTGAAAGTAAAGACAGTAGTGCTGTCATTAAAATGCATCAATAATGCGTGTTGTCTGGTTAAAAGTTAGTAAATTCAAAGAATGCTGTGTCGACATATGGGGAAGAAAAATTTTATCTTTTATCTGGTATCTAATTAAGGGCACAATCCTGCGTCCTTTTTGACCTTAAAACTACTAAGGAGTTCACTGGAATTTGAGAGGACACACAGTGAGCATCCTATCTTGCTACGAGGGCTGTACAGATCTTAAGTTTAGAAAAGAGAGGGTAGAAGGGCAATTTGACTGAAAAAAAATTGCATTTTTACCCAACATTTATGGTATGCAGCACTTTCTGTAATGTCAGATACCTTAAAACTACATTGTGCATTATCAGAAAAAAACCATACTGGCTAGAAATGTTTTCAAACTTTCACTCCCTTTTGATATCAGGCATTGCTTTCCACTGAGTCCTTTGTGTATTCTGAATGTCTGGAAGCCAAAATATTTTGTTTTAACTCCCACTCTATAGTATTTCCCAGCTGTGTACTTATATGGTGTAATAAAAGGATTTAACAAATGGGAAATAGCAGCTGCATTTGGAAATTCCCTTTGTGCTGCCTTTTCATTTGACAGATTCAGCAATGTGTAACAACTGTAACGTCAGACCTGTAATGACTTATACTGCGAGGATCGTATCAGCAGCCAATTTGATGTTACAGTGGGGAGAAGATAGAACAACCCAAAGATTTCTCTAAATTCATATTGCTGAGCTGAAAAGATTATACTTATGTTTCTAGCTGTAACTTAATATAAAAATACCCGGATGTAGGGGTATTTAYTGCTGATTGTAGCCCTACTAGAAAATAAAATCTCTTTTAGGCTAAGGCCATATCTATTTGCTGCAGTAAAGTGTAGGGATGAGGGCAAAATTGTACAAAGATAATGGTGAAAGTATTGTTCTTTCACCAATGGACAGTGAGAAGCAGGCAAGAAATGCAGTCAAATTTTTAAATTGGATCCAAAATCTGTCTCTGTTAAGACTACAGACTGAGAGAGGATGAGCAGGGAAAGCCAGAAATACTGAATTTTGCTAAATTTAATAGTAACTGAATTGTTGTATCCAAATAATATGTTTACTAGTCAATATGTAAAGAAATGGAGATTAGTAGTTTGTGCTTTGTTCACTGGGGAACCAGGAATGGCCCCCATTTTCATACAGTCCTGCACAGCCTGTGAGGTAAATTGCAAAGGTTTTTTATTTTTATTCTGAAGTATCAGAAGAAGGCAGTGCCAACAAGAAAATGCAGATTTAGATGCACAAGTGACTTCACCTTCTTTGAGGCATAGGGTGGTGTATTCCCATGACTATTAAGTCTGGACCTGGGACTCACAAACAATAAATTTTAGCAACTTTAACCTAATGATATCTGCTATCTTTCTCCAAACTGCAGTATTTCTCTTCTGTTCCCAACAKTAAAAAAAACCACAGAGAGGTAAATTCTCTTCCCACCCCCAATCTCGATGTATCGATCCCGTAACAAACAGGGGCTGTGAGAAACTGRCAGGCACTGTGGCGATCACTATACGATGATGTGTCACTGTGATGGTCTCTGCACTCTTGTCTTTTCCCACTGATGTTCCCTCCCTGCCCACGACCCCAGGGCAGTTAGTTAGCAGTGTGTTAGTTGGAGAGTGTGTGCATACACTGAATGAGGGCAAGCACATCTTTTTTGCTCTGCTGTTATTTGGAAGTGAAGGAACCCCTGCAGCAAGTCCAGTGTAAAGGATGGGTGTTATTTCCCCGTGGCTGAGGGAAACCAGACACATATACATATACAAATAAAATTATCTCCAAACACATGGTCTGTTCCCCTATACATTTTGTAATATCACTGGGAGATCCCGTTGGATTTAGAAACCAGTTGTAYCTCATTGGATTTTATCTCAAATGGCAGCATCGATATATGTTTCATAATTATGTCGAGACTCTGTCTTTTGTTGATTTCTTGCCAAGAGTGAAAGGCTTCCTACCTTTSCACTGTATGTCTCAGCAGTATGGAGAGCATTTATATATACAGCAGAAAAATTGGAGATCTCTTAAAACCACATGTATTTGTTCCTTTTAAAATAATTTTAAAACACCAAGTATCAAATTTAACTTTAGATAGCTTTAGCGAATCTACTGGCATCAGGAAGACAGAAATAGGTGGTATGCTAAAGGTCTTAATGTTTTGGAGCTTCTGTCTCTACATAAAACAGGCACAATCCTGTTGCTCCCCCCCACCTCCTGCTCCTTGTTATTAACTTCTCATGTTGAAGGTTCTTCCGTTTAAGGAAAATAAACTTAGGTGTTTAGGGAAGATCACTGAAAAACGTTTACACATTCTAAACACTGTGAATTTGTTTTTATATAAATTCATGGCTTCAAATTCTCAAAAGTTATAGATACAATTACATGTTTTGAAATTTTATTTTTGGTTCCTTTACGAACGGAATATGAACATATAAAATGCATCACATATAAATGCCCTAAACTCTGGCAATTCTGTTTCTGCTAAATTGCTCATGCAGCTGTTATTTACATGTACAAATCTGAGTTTTGTGATGATCGAAAGCAATTCTACTGTGCTTGTGATATTATTTCTGCATGCCAGGTAGTGCATTAGAATTTTTATCTAACTAAAGAGATAAATACCTTTGTATATAATTGCATGGGTACAAAGTTTTGGCTGAAAGGGTGTGAAAAAGAAGAGGATGTGGTATTTTATTTTTCCATAAAACAAACSTCTATGAGAAATATATTGCAGAAAAGATAGAATTAATTTTTTTTTCAAGCATCTTGTTTTGATTCAGAAAGCATTCAGGTATGTGCTTAACTTGACTTTATTAGGACTACTAGCAACTGTAATGTTAAGCACATGTCTAAAGGTTTGAAATATCAAGGGCTTAGTTTTACTAGCTTTAGCATAAAAAGATGTTTACATTTCATATTAAAAACAATAAAACAATTCCCTAAAAGTGTGCAGGATAATGTGCTTAATGGAGGTGGTGAAATACAAAATTGAACTTTATTTGAGGAAGAATCAAATAATTGTTCTTGTTGGCATGCTTGCCATATATTTGTTTTATTTTCATTTTGACRTTGTATAATTTTTTTTTCCAAATGCAGAGTCTATTTTAAACCTTTCCCTATATTCTAGGGTGAACTGTCTTTAAATAGAATTAATCACCACCCGAGTTCTTTGCAAAACAGACTTGTGGTTTATGTTCATCTAAACCTGTAGTAATTTTGTTCTTTTCCCCTATTTTAACATTTCCTATTTTTATGAAGCAATTTCTGAAAACTTTTAAATTCACTTCTGTATATTGACATGAATTTTTTCAAAAGTAGAAGCATTAACACGTTCTAAATTGTTAATTTTTTTTTTTCCTTGGGCAAGAAGGAATCAGGTATGCATGCTGATTAACACACTCCAGTCATTAACATGTGATTATGTGGGCTGCATATTGAGCACCTGCCAAAAGATAAAATCCAGCACTTTACTACATCTGTGCAAGGACTTTTTGCATTTCTTTTGTACTTTGACAGCTCAAGAAAAAACAGACTTTGGTATCTTTGTTCAGCATAATAAAACTGTGTACATAAAATATCTTCATGGAGGAAGGAAAGATACTACATATATTTATTTTAATCTTTGAGGCCATGAAAAACCCAGGGACTGAGACTTACACAGCACCAAGTGTAATATGAATCTCCTAATGTACTGTATCACTGACATTCATATACAGTTTACAACATTCCTGCATGTTTATAAGGATTATCTGTTCTGGGATTCAGCCAATGTTATTGTAATTCACAGCAATTTTATGTGATACCTTTATGTCTCATAAATGTCTTGTTTTTATTTCAATCTTCCAAATGTTTCATCACTGTTTACCTTAAAGAAATACAAGTACTCTATGCAGCAGGCTGGTTTCCTGCACGCATTCCTCTGCAAATGCTAAAAGGAAAACATAAAGCATGTAATATATGTCATGTAACCATATACAGAGAAGGATTTTCATGTGCATTTGATATTGCTAAAAACATAAAGAAATATTTTATTTTTATGTTTAAAATAGGCCTACTTATAAGTTGAACAATTAAGATGACCTAATAGGGGGAAGTTGGGTATATACAAAGTGATCTGGAATATCCAAGCCACACAATCCTTGTTTTATTTGGCAGCTTCTGACAAGCATGCATCACAAAATATGTGTCTTTATTTACCCAAGAGGTAAACAGTGCTAATCAACTGGGACTGATCACAATGCTTCTTCAGTTTCAGTTTAGATGAAAATGTAAGTCTAAATACTCATTTTGTAAATGGCTGTCCATTACTGTTTCCTTAATAAGAGCATTTAACCAAAGTGCAGGGCATAAAGTCTCAATATTGTTGTGATTTATTACAAAACCTAAACACTGGGAGTTAGGACATATGGTATCTGGATAATTAAGGAAATCCTTAGCATCTAACTCTTACAAAAGCACACATGAGTTTATGCATATCGTTTTTGGGTCAGTTGATTGCCATATAGAAATGTCGTTGTAATTTTGAGGTGATTTTCTGTTGTGGAATGGATCAAAATGCCTGTTAATGTATTTCAAATCATTGCTCATTTGTAAAGAGGAGGGTTTAAATCACAAAGCTGAAAATTTGCAACCTTCTGAAATCTGTGTACCCAAAGTTGGTTTACCTGGTTTGCTCCAACACCTGAGTAGGAAGGGATTGCAGCAGTTAAGTGGTCATATTTTACATGAGACAAAAAGTCCCCGCCTATTCCTTCCRAACAGACAGCTGGTTTTGCAGTGGCCTGTTCATAAGACCATACTGGTATCATATATGCCTGATTATTATGACATCTCATTTTTAAACCTTTGATCTAAACAATTTTCTCTTTTTAATTTTTTTTTTTTTCTCAATTTAACGTATTATTTCTTGGCTTAGATCTTCCTGTTGTATTGTTTCTTCTTGAGGTTTTTAGATGTATATAAAAGATGAAATACAAGCCTTTTACAGATTGTATTCAGCCTATACTTTGGCAGTGAAATCAGTATAAGTTTTATCAGAGTAAATGCTGAGTTAAAGACTTGAGGCTTTATTCCATTACTTGCCATTTGCCCTCCCACTAGCATAATTTGCTGAGACTTAACAAATGATGTTCTCTCAATAGCTCATAGCAGTCRTTCTCAAGCCTTGGATTTAAATAAATCTTTCTTAATAAAACTTTTGTGTTTTTTTCTTAATCAGATGAGAATTGGAAATGATCACTTAGATTTTTAATTTATTTTAATTCTATTTAATTAAATTCCTCAAAATGGGAAACCATATTTAATGTAGTGATTGGAAATGATTTTGTAAACATTTGCTTTCATTATATGTTAACTCCAGACTAGTTCCAAGTGCCAGCATGCCTCTAGTACTTGGAATCAAAACCACTCTGGATATCCAACTTTCCTGGGGTGTTTACATGTGTCCCATTCAATGCAGAGACAGATAAATATCCCTTTATAACAGAAAAGCCTCATCCACATGGAAATAAGCAATTCAGCTAACACATTTTATGTTAGTAATATTTGCTTTCTACTTCTTGGCCATTCATCCTGTGATTTCAGTTGAACTCTTACAGAAACAGTTTTCTCTCTGGCTATTAAGTGGGATTGCAGTCGTCAACTTTCAATCAAAGTTGATCATAGTTATTATTGAATTGCTAACTAACACTGTGACCCTGATTTTGCACAGCCCTCAGTTTCATTTCCCGAGGTTTCCTCTTTTCTCACCTTCAGAGAGCTCCAGGGGATCCATCCTCCCAACATGAAATGTAAATACCACCATTAAAATCTGCAGCCCTGTGCACTCCCCCCGGTTTAAGACTCCTGACCAAAGAATCCAGTTCACCAGGCTGTTGGTTTGTCYTTAACCCTTATGAGGACACCAAAGAGAGATCTGTCCCAAGCCAGATCTCCACTCATTATTATGGTGTCCCCAAACCGAGACGTTGCTTCTCAGCCCCCAAATACAGCCCCCCATATTTTGTACTTTGGCCATTTAGAGGAAGGAACAAGAAAACTAAATTTTCTTTTTAGCCTACAATCTTTCCCCAATAGAACTGTAATTTTGTGTCTGCTCTATTTTGGAAGCGAAAGGACATCATAAAAGGTGACACAAGTTGGCTCATGATTCAGCTTGCAGGTATTGCTATAAGTATTAGCTCCCCAGTATGAAAAATATTGGGTCAAGTATCAACACCTTTATTTTCATCACTTCCAGCAGTACTCCCTCATTTATCCTGTTAAAACCTGTGGGAGCATTGATGGAAAATGAACTATTTAAACTATTGGAATCTAAATACACAAGAAAATATTTTTTTTACACTAACAAGAAAATTATGATTATTTGTTCAATCCCATTTCAGCAGAAACATCTAAGAAAGTGTGAGGATTTGCCTGTCTTTGTACAGAAACTATCAGCTATCTTTTTGAAGAATGTAACTCATGTAACTTGTGAAATTTAGTGAATGTACAAGTTGAAAAATAATTTTCTCAGAGTAAGAGGCTTGCTGAGCTATCTATACATATTATCTTAGTGTAATAGCTTTAAAGGAATTATTGTAGCATGTGAAAAAATACCGTATATGTAGTCACAGAGAGTCCCCATCTTTATTAATACCAAGCTGTTTGTAATGATTCAGAATTGTTCCTGCCACTAGTAAAGCTATACTTGAACCATTCACAGCAACTGTAAAAGAAATGGCCAACAGGCCACTAGTTGTTTACACCAGGCAGCCTGGAAAGCTGACAAGACTAAGGAAACTGTTATTGGACCACATATATTCAAAGAAAATTTGAGATTGGTTCAAGCATACTGTCCCTCTAACGTGAAAAGGGCTAAGGATAGACCTAGGAAAGCTTTTCTCATGTTGTGCTGGAATTCCTAATATTGTTTTCCAATTGACATATGAGTAAGGTAGAGATTTTAGTAAAAGTAAAGTATGATTTCGTGCATCGGCTATCTATCCCTGAATGAGTCATCCATAGCATTTTAGTGTCCATGCCTTGCTAATTTCTGGTTTTCTGTCTTTTGTGCATTTATTTATTTTTCCTCATTTTGTTCACTTTGAAACTTAATGCTTAAATTTTAGTGTCTATATATAGGTGTTTAAGCTGTTATAATAATAGCATTTTGTCAAAACCCTAACCACAGCAGGTTGAACGATCAGTAATAAAATTTGGTCTGTGCTAGTGGGCTGGAAAGAAAATGTAGACAGGAAAAATGCCATTTATTTACCTTGATATGAACCCCCAGCATTTCAAAAATAGATTCAATTTTGCCCCTGCTGAATAGTAAGCAGCTGAAATAGTGGTCAAGACTGAGTTTCTCTCTTCAGGTGTTGAGCAGCAAGATTTTCTGGTTTAGTCATCTCTGCAAATAAATGCCTTTTCAACTTAAAGCATTTATATCTGACACGGGGAAAGAGGAAAGATTAAGATACAAAATCATTGTGCATGTTGTTTAAGCATTCAGATTTGTTCTTTTTTGTTTAATAAGCTGTCTTCAGGTTTTATGGTTTGCCAACTGTTAGAGGCCATTCTGGAAATGCCTCCATTGTGGTGGACAAAAATCCCTGTGCAATCCCTTGTGCATTCTGGCATAAACAGTTTATACAATTATCCAGTATTAGTGTGTAAGTGGGAGGATAGTTTTATAAATCCAGCAAAGATAGAGTGGGATCCTGAAGAAGCATGCCCTGTGTTAAATCTTTTATCCGTAGACTAAATGTTTGCTATTTATCTGATTTTCTGGGTTTTTTTCCCCCCTCCTTACATGGAAATAACTGGAATTGATAAGAATAGCACACCTTGAAAAATGCATCTTTCAAAGGGAATGTTGTGTGTTGAAGATATTATTTCAAGTTTAGACCTAAAGTACCATTTTTACAGAAATACATGAATTTTAAACCTGAGAATTCAGGGATGTGTCACTTGTCTAGTGTATTATGGAGCTACTGGATGAATTTGGGCACTGGATTGTGTCCAAATACATTAGGTGAACGTTCATATCAGTCATGTTCTATTATTTATTTTTTTATTAAGTTTTATCAGTGATGCTGTGGAAAGTTGACTTGCATGGAGAATTTCCATCAGTGCTGAAGGATTTCTCATTTGGATTTTGCAAAATGAAAACATTTGAGTTGATCTTGGCTAGGCATTTTGCTTGTCTTTACTTCCTCTTCCAYGGTCTTGGAAAATACATGAAAAAAMCCCCTTAATAGTATCCTTTCTTTTCTCTCTTCAGGTCAAAGTTTTCTATCTGAACTCCAGATTTTCTAGTGAGAGTACTTTATGCATTAGAGCAAGAGGACCAACAAACAACTTGCAGAGATGCTATCCCTCTTGTCTCAAACAACACATGTGATCCACTAGTCTCTTTCCAGAGGATGCCTGGGCCATCCTCTGGAAGGTGTTAGGAGGGTCTGTGTGCTGCTCGTGAATCTCAATGCAAATTAATTTTTGATAGCCAGGTCTGCATCAGATCTATGCGACAGTTGCACTTTGGTCATGGCACTTTTGGTCGTGCACTTTCTTTTCCCATGACAGTTGGTCTGCAGAAGATTATAAGGTCCATCATGAAAATGACAATCCTTCATAAATTTGCTGCAACATTTATTTCATTTTCAACAAAATGCTGCAGTAGCACCTTCCCCTCAAATACAGTTGAGACAACTTGTAGAGAAAAAATAACAGGAATTCTTCCCTTGCCCCCTTGTGTTATGATTTTTCTAGTCTGCCATTAGTGTGAGGTCAATATTACCTGTTCATATGGTTGTAATAAAAAAGGAAGCTGTCAACAGTAGATACAAAGCAGTAAAAATATCTAAAAATATGTAGCTATAAAATTCCTTCTGAAGCATCTTCAGCATTTCATTTTGGCTACATTTTATTTGTAGATTATTCACAAATTAATCTAGAATCAAAGAAGGTATGAGAATTTGTTTTGTTTCTTGTAGATAATTGTACATGCAGCTGATGTAGATTTTTCTAGCTGAGTTCTGCTGTTATTGCATCAGGTATTTACACTGGACTGGTCTACAGGTTTTTCCATTTACCCATTTAGCCCCTTGAATGTCTTTCAGTTTGTTGGGTTCTCCTGCTGGATCCTCAGTTGTTCTTTTTAACCATTTCCAATTTTAGAAAATGATGTGGCTCAGAAAATCATCCTTGCTGGGTTTCTCAGAGTGCCAAGTCAGATAATGCACTGCAAATGTGCCATTTGGTGACCCCCATGCTATAGCTGTAGGGCTAAACAGAACTAGAAATATTAGGAATGCATTTTATTATTTTATTTTTATTCTACATTTTAATTATCCACAAAACTGACAGTATAAAAGAGTCTATTAACTGGACTAATGCTCATTCTTGCAAAGGCTGTCATTCTGCCTCCACTCCATAAATCTACATCATTTGTGTGGAGTTTAAAGTTGTCTCATCTTCATTGTGGATATTGCAGTCTTTTGGGCAAGAAAAACAAGGGTGAATGTGCTGCCTGATGGCGGCAGGACTTGGAGAGTCTTTCCTTACAGCAAAGGAACATTGTGCTTGACCATGTATGCACCCAGACGAGGGACAGGAGAGGTTATCAGGAGGAAGAACATTCAGTTATTCCTACTTTCTCCACAGAATTGCCTTATCTTATTGTTTCCTGCCTGAACAATAGATGTAGTGTTCCTTGTTGAGAGCATGAAAACCCCTGCATTGAGCCTGATGGATGTGCTTCATGTACTGTAAGAGGATGTTGCTCTCTTGAGAACAAACTCCTTTAAAATTACTAAGTTGCTCTTATGCTGCCATCTTCAAAGGCAACAGTGCCATGGTATGTAGTATTGAAGAAAATGTAGTATCTTTGAGGAGAAGGTGTTATAGAAATTCAGTCTTTGAATTTGAAAAAATATTAGAAGATGCTCTTTTCATCTCCATTGTAAGACCAAGTTTTAAGAAAAACACAATGTAGTTTTCAGGAAGGATTCAGTGTATGAAAGTTGTCCATTTTAAAGGCAGCTAAATAAATTCCTCTCTGTATCTGGTCTAAGATGTTGTCTTTATGATGTTTGATTCTGTAATGAATACAAATGGATGGAGTGAAAAATTCTTTAAAGTTTAATTACTGGAAAAACAAAGGTGAAGTTTTTGTTCCGTGTCACCTCTCTTTCTGTTTGTGCTTGCAAAACCTCTGTCACTCCTGCTGTGGTGAYGGGGTGCTGCTACTGCTGGGATGCAAGAGTGTCTTCTAATTTCCCGTCTTKGTGAATAAATACATTTGCAACATCCCTAGCAAATGCTGCCTCCTTCTCCAGTGACTGTAACAGTGCTGTGCTGATCACAGACTGCTGTGCTCGAGGATGATGTGTCACCACCTCCTTCTGCACAATCCCCAGCCCCGAGTTACCCTGCTTGCTCATTTTTTGGTGTTACATTGTGCAGCTCCTTCTTGATCTGTTCCAGACTGAGGCAAAGATTTATCTCGATGTTGTTGCTGATGGTTAATGCTTTCTAGCCTTTCCTCAGAACTTGTTTCACCTAGGGGATTCCTCAACACAAATTTCTTTAGTACCTTGTAGATTGGTATTTTCAGCTCATAAAGTAGCAGGAATATTATTGTTAGGGGGAACACTGTGCCTTGGGAGAATGGTTTTTGACAAGATTAATTAAATCTCTTAATTTTTACTTGTATCACCACTTGCTCTTTAATTTTAAAGAAAGTAAATTTCGTGGAATCTAACACACACTGACATTTCTAGGCATACCATAAACAACAAAAAAAAAACCAGTAGTTTTTTACCCGAAATATTTAACACTCCTTGCCTGGCATTATTGAAAATTAAAATAGACGAGTAATTTTGGAAAGGGAAGTGTGTGAGAAGTTCTTGTGGCTGAGCTTTTGAGGGCAAATCCAAGGATTTCTTCTCTTTTTAGCTGAAATCGTGAAAGCAGAGATGCAGTGAATGTTGCAGCTATGATTGGGAGAATGACAAGTCTGAGCCAGAGAAGTTCAGGAAGGATTTGACTGTTGGGTGACATCGCAAAATTGAGGAGAATTGGCATTACTCGTTGCTTTTTGATGACTTCTTTTTTTTTCCTTATGGCTCAAATATGCACCATCTATTGACAAGGCAGATTAACCCTTTTTACTTCTATGTTTTTGACTGTATAACACCTCTGATACATGTAGTCTTGGTACCTGTGTATTGGCATACATTACTTGTAAACTCATTTCCTTGCTCATTCTTGCCTATGTTGGCCTGAAAGTGACATCTTCTTTTGTATATTGGAAACATGTAACCTTCATTATTTAAAAAAAATGTTTAATTTAAGGGGCAGTGAATGAGAATGGGTAGATCCATAGCATAAACCTGATTTTACTGTGAAGTAGATTCCTTGCTCCTCAGTCACTGTCAGCCTGATGTTTTCTCTAGTTTTAAAGCTTTGCTGTTTTCTATTAGTTGAGGATTTATCCAGGAATAATTTGTCCTTGCCTGTACTTTCTTTCTTAGTGCTACGTGTATTGTACTCACTTAGGGAACTAAAGAAAAATGCAAAAGCTTAACACATTCGTTGTTAAAAAGCATTGAAGTGGCTTGTTCCTGACGAGGAAAATCCTTGAGGGAAGAGTATCTCAGGCACAAAGTATGATTTTTAGAAGCATGGAGAGAACTGGGCTTAAGGAAGAAAGAGCCCATGTAAATCACTGAAACCAAGAAATTCAAATCATAATGCTCATTTTAGAAACTGAAGGATATACATAGGCTCATTAATATTACAGACTAATAAATAATGCTTTCAGCTTTTACCTGCCTGAGATCCTTCTGCCATGAGAGAATAGCCCATGTTTTGACATTGTTTTGTTTCTTTACAGGAGTCAGAGAGTAATAAGTTATGTTCCCTATATTCCTTCCGAAATACCTCTACCTCACCAAACAAGCCGGACGAAGGAGGCCGTGAGCGCAGCGAGCTAATGACCAGTGTTAATTTTGGGACGCCAGAACGCCGCAAAGGAAGCCTAGCAGATGTGGTGGACACACTGAAGCAGAAGAAACTAGAAGAAATGACCAGGACTGAGCAAGAAGGTATGTCTTGGATAAAACTGCTACAGTCTCCCCACCCCCAAATCCTATAATTTTTATTGCTAAAAGGATGTGTTTGGTATCGAGAGCCATAAAATTGCATAATTGGCAAAGACTGGGATGAAGTTATTCACATGTTTCCATGGCAATGGTGGTTTGAGATCCATTAGGGATTTTGGACAAATATGCCAGTTTTTAAAAACTTTTTATATTGTCTTGGTTGTGAGTCAAAGCAAGAATGTTGGATTTGGTGAAAACTCAATTCTTACCTGAAAGATTATGATGAATTCTTAAATGGCTGTAGAGTTGTGAGGGATATTCTTCAGTTGTATTTGTTCTTTTTCTTTTAAAAGATAAATGTTTATTTTTAACAATAAGCATTAATAAAACATGAGCTGGTTTGTTTTGCCTTAGAAATTATCATCTTTCATCACTTTAATGACCCAGCATCTGTAACTAGGAGAATGGGAAATGGTTTTAAGTGTAAAAGTACATAGTTCTGAACTATATAGCTAGAATTACAGATGAAGAAAACTTTTTTTTTMTAGTCTGCTCAGATATTGTTACAAGTATTAAAACAGAGATAAAAATGAGGACAAATCTTTGAGTGCTGAGGCAGTTTAAGTATTCAGTCCTTATTCAGATACTTTCATCGACTTTGCTAAGATTTTGGCTGTGGTAGGAAACAGAACTGGAGAGTGAGTTTATCACTGTATGTGTGCACACAGTCAGGGCCCACCACGAAAATTTCTCCCCATGTCAAGTAGAATGAAGTCTCACTTGGTTCTGCAACAATACCTTCTAGTCTGTGAGCTCCTACATGAGTTTGAATCAGGGAAGTTGTGAGAGCGGGAGGCTCTGAAATAGACAAACAGGTGTGGAGGCATCTGTGTGGATTCTTTTAGATATTTTACCAGTGCTGTTTTGTGGCATTAAAAATAACCCAGGAAGAATATTTATAATGTAGCAGAGCCACAAGGCAGTAGAASTTTGTGATTTGTTTTTTCTTTGAAATATGAATGAGTTCAGAATTATTTTGACTCCTCAATTTCATGGTATGGTCAGAGTGCACTTCAAACTGTGCACTTTGAGTTCCCTTGGCTCCATGTAGCAATGTAGATTTCAATTAAAATTGAAGCTGATACAATAATATGTTCAAATGTGGCATAAAATCATGTACTGATGGAAGTAGGCTTTCAGATTTCTTGGCATAATTGTTAAATGCCAGCACATAGATAAGTGTGTTCTATAGGTGTCCTTTCTGAAGCTGGTGAAACATCTCTAAAGAGAGAATGTCCCAGATTCTTTACTACCATCTGTCTGTTTTCAGCTGTAAAGATCACTCTTTTAAAAATTGCTTTCTTAGATCTGGTGGTTAGACTAGGAAAACTATTTTAAATATTACTTTGGCAAAGTTGTTTTTTTGCAGTCAGCAACAGTCGTTCGACACCCCATGCTAATCAAAGGTCTTGGCTCGTACTTTGCTGCGGGAGTGCACAAGTTGCTGCCGATTATATTGACACCACAGCTAAGGCTTTTCCAGGAGTATACTGGATGGTGTGCTAATAAAAATGTGCATCAAAAAGTTTAAACATAGTATCTAACTGTAGGGATTCAAGCATTTCATAGCTTATTTTCTTATGAATTCTCAAGAATTTTCTGCACTTCCCCTGTATTAGTATACACTGGTTGTTTCAAGAGTGCGCGGCACAGAGATCCCTCTCACTGAGTCAGAGCCTTCCACGCTATATATTCTCATCAGCTGTAAATAAAGGTCATTTTTGATCTATAAAATAATCTTGCCTTTTATGGACCACATCATAATAGAAAGCTAATCTAAAGTCTGCCTGTAAGTTCAAAGGTATTTTACTGTATCTTCATGTTTAGATTAGGTATTAGAAGACAATTCTTTACTGTGAGGGTGGTGAGGCACTGGAACAGGTTGCCCAGAGAAGTTGTGGTTGCTTCCTCCCTGAAAGTGTTTAAGGTCAGGTTCCATGGGACTCTGAGAAACCTAGTCTAATGAAAAGTGTCTCTGYCTACAGCAGTGGTGTTGGAATTAGATGATCTTTAAGGTCCCTCCCAATGCAGGCCATTCTGTGATGATTTTATGATCCTATATTAAGATATTTTCTGTAGGGAAAAAAGTTACATTTAACAGAATATAATTAATGAACATCTGACTGGTACCATATAAACTAACACGGAAAAATCATTAATAGAAAATTGGAAATTCTTCAGGATATTACACTTAGGAAGTTCAATGTTTCTAAACTTCTGTGTAGACCAGGAATATCAAAATTCTTAGAACAGATTTGAATATCTATTTCAATACTCAGAGGTTTCTCTGAATTAAAAAGAAGTAAACTCTCCATATTTGTTTGATTAAAATAAAATAATGTTATTAAAGTGTTTACTATTTTAAGACTCAACTTCGTTTTATCTCTGTGCAAAGTCATTTGGAGAAATGAGGTCTGAGATAACGAAATTGTTTTGTCTTATGTGTCTTTTGAGCAACCTATTCAACAGCCTGATCACGTGTACCATACACAACACTCTTTAACSTCTATCCTTTTTAAATATATTGCTATGCAATTCTTTTCTTAAAATGGTATKCAACCAATGCAGCTGGGGAGCTCTTTGTGTATTAAGTCCTGATCTGTCACAAAATTGCTTACCTGAATTGAAAAACCCTTGCTGATTTTTTTAACGAATAGAGAGAATAATATATATAGGTTTAATGAATGGAGTGGGGAAAAGACATGTGGATACTGTGTACTGTTGTGTGGGGCTTTAAGTCTTGCATGTCTCCTTTAAAAGAATGAAAAAAGTGTTAGCCTCTTTTATAGAGATGACCTCCATGACCACTGATGTAGCTGTGGGATTTGGGCTAACACACAGTCATATGTCAAGTTAATTGTAGAGTTAAAAGTGGAGTAAAGAACTCAAGAATTCCAGTCATTGGATCTAACCCCCACACCAGCACAGTGAAAAGTCTCTTAATATTGCAACAGAGTAACTTTCTCATCCATCTATAGGATCTGAATTTGAGTAATACGAGTTGCTGGGGTCAAATACTTAAATACTTTGCAGTACACATTCAGATATTAGATGTCTGTTTTCCTTGTATATACTACTTGTCCTCTCTGTTGTACCTCATAACACTGGAAAAGAAACATGTACTGCAAGACTTTATCGTGTCTAAATAGATATATTTAATYAGAGTCCTTTGGCTCCTGAAAATAAGTTGTCTAATGAGAATTTCATCTGAGCAGCTGTGACTGAGGAGGTCAACAGGCATTGCCTAAGAGAATATGGCCCAGCTGGTTAAATCTGGTTGTTGTAGTGATTTAAATGGTCAAGTGCTGCTTGTAATCCAGGACCGTCTGTTTGTAAAGGGAAGAGTGAGTGCTTCAGCATAATGTACAGCTGTTTTAATCTCTCTTTAATAATAGTGCTTCAGCCAGTGTCATGTCTTGTGTATAGTGCTGGGAATATGGGTGCCTCATACAGGAATACACTTTAGGTATGTTTTTAGCTTTATTTGTGGTCTGAACAAAGATTATCAACATCACAGGATAAATAACATCTTTTTCACTTCATGGTCCAGTACTTGCATTTTTTGTACATTAGGGCATTCCTGTGTCTTAATTTGTAATTATTTGGAAATGAGAAAATTGAGAAAATTGTAATTGAAAAAGAAAAGAATGCTACAAATATTTAGAGTTAATTTGAGTATGTAAAGCCTTTGCTGACATGTGTTCTCATAAGACAGAAGAGGTCAGAAATGAACAGGTGTCTAATTTAATCAACAACATTAGACTCTAGGGCCTCTTGGATGACTTCAGTATATTCATCTTAGTTTTTCTGTGAGCCAGAGGATTGTTTTACTGGCTTCTTTCTTTGGAAGTATCCTCCAGTACAATCAAGTATTAAAGGTCTTTCTAGCTCAAATGAAGAGCTTATGTTAGATAGAATGGTCTAACTGCTTCTTTCCCTTTCTATCCCCTCTAAGTAAAAGACTTTTCYTTTTGAATATTGCTTATATTACTTTTGTGAGACAGATTTACAGCCTGGGCTGCCTGAATTCTAGAATGAGAATTGGCTTCCAGACAACTATCCTACTGTACTTCATCATAAGCCTCTAGGAGCAATAATTAGTAGTACGCATCTTGTCTGTAGTGAGAAGGGCAGATTTCCCCCTTTCAGATCTGGAATGCTGGGTTGGCAGGTCACCTGGCACTTCTGAGCTGGAAACTGGGCATGTCATTTCTGCTAAGTGCTAAGCCCTCATTACTCAGGGCCTGGATTCCTAATTCACTTTTGACCTTGATTCTGAGCAATGTATACAGTATCATTTTTCAACCAAGCTCGGTTCACAATTCTAGCACAAGCTTTTTATAAAGTGCTTCCCATTCTTGTTTCCTCCTTGAAGACCATAGTTGAACATTCAGAGATCAAAGATTTCTATGTATGCGTGTTGGAATAATGAACATCTATATAAAGAGTAGTATATTCATAAATTTCCATCTATTCTCTGTCATGTGCACCTGTTTGTACTCTCTCTCTGTGGGTGGATATATGGTGGGATGCCTAAATTAAAAATTAAGGATTCATATGTATTATTAATTCTATATGCAGCAGGGAAAATCTTACTACACTACTCAGTAGTGGTGGTTTTTCTTATTTTGTGTTYTGTTATTTTTTTTCTCCAACTTCATTAGTTAACAATAATAGAACACATTCTGTTACATTGGCTTAAAACAGATTATCACTTTCTCTATAAAATTTTCTATCATTCCAGTAAGGACAGTAAACTTAAGTATTGCACACACAAATATACATATTTCCTGCTAATTTCATTGGGAAGTAAAGAAACTTAAACTTTCACACACCAGGTCTTTCAAGTGGACATTGGCAAACCATTCTGGTTGTAATTTTGTGCAGGTTTTTTTTTGTTGTTGTTGAGGTTGTGTTTGGTTTTTTTTGGTATTGTTGTTTTGGGTTCTGTTTTTAGAATCTGTGTGTACTATATTGTATTAAATGAAAGGAGAGTTTCTGTTTTTTATTCTTTGTTTTAAGCCTGCCACAGCTGAAAACAGAGAGMGTTCAGACATGTACACTTGTTTCTTAGTATAGTTTTAAGCATAACCTTTAAGGACGTTACATGTCAGGTGTTCTCTTTGGTGGATTAGTCCTGGAAGTGAACTTTGACCTGTGATCTGTGGTCAGTGAACATATTTAAATATTTTTCAGAATTTTTGCAGAGATTTAATTCAAATTATCTGTCTCGTGGTGTGCTGTATACCCACACTTTCCACTGATGAAGGCRTGATCCCTGGCTGTCCTAAGTGCCAATACATTTGGCACTTAGAGATCCCTGTTCTCAATTCTTCTTTTTTTTTCATTCTTTTTTTTTGGTGGCTACAGATATTTTTTTCTATTTCAAGCCTTTAAAAATGTTACTGGGTTTTGCTATTAGGATTATCCAAAGTAATTTTTAAAAATAAGTTAATACTACTATTCTCTTTTTTGTGATGTCTRTGAAATTTGCAAATGGTCACTGGCATTCCTCTCGGCTAGAAACAAGTCCTTTGGATATGAAAAACCCCCACCTTCTTCAAAATCCTTTCATCACCCTTGAAAAACCCTGCCATATCTGCTTGGTACCACCCTCATCATGTTTCCCTTCTCTTCTTAAAAATCACTTTTGCTAAGAAAATTCAGAGTCAGTTATGTACATAGTTAATTTAGTACTTATTTTTTATTTGCTTTTTGTTAGAAGCTGTATGTAGTGGCATCTAAGAAGAGGAATTTTTCTTTTAAACTCCAAACATGCTTGCAAAATAAAAACACAAAACCCCAAACGTCCAGACAATAAACAGACGACTCAGAACACGTCATAGGAGAGACATGAAGCACATTTTCCTAAATCGCTCTTTTCTTCAATTATTTACCTCCTTACCATATAATTAAATGCAACTTACTGATTCTCTTTTTTTTTTTTTTTTTTAATTCCAATTATCTTGGTGAAATCATATTGGTCACTCTTTTTCCTTGCAATATGTGCTAGTGCTTCAGAAAGAATATTCTTTTATTTATAGAAGTTTTATGGGTCATAAAATTTCTAAGAATTCATTTGTTGAAATGCACTGTGAATTCCTATGTCTTAATGTGTTAAAGTAAATTTGGACTTTTTAGGAACATTACCACAAAGAAAGTGTTTTCTAGGGCTAATTTTCTGGTAACAAAAAGAAGATGCAGCCTAATTTCATTCTATGTGTTGTATTTGATTTTTCTATCAAAAGTTCATTCTGATAATGAACTTCTTTTGATGAAATTTAGAATGTAGTGTATGTTTAAATAACTTTTTTTGCAAAGACAAAGTCTTTGTATCTTGTCATTTATATCTTGTCTTATATTTTTATTTATCATTCTGGGTGTGTGAGAATTTATGCATTTTTGATTTATTGCTTTCTTATATCCTTTAAATCTTTCAGAGTACTGTTTGGTGATTAAATGCAATCTGAATTTTTATTTTAGAGACTGACATATATTGTATCTTTCCACCTCATCTTTGTATTTATCTGGCTGCCTACGCTACAGTCTTAACCAGTGTTGTAGCATTTTAGAATCCAATTCTTACTCAAAGATTCTGTGTGGATATAGCAATTTCTCAGCACTYTTCAATATATCTCATGCTACATGTGAAAGCTTCCTTTCACTTTCCTTTGTTCTGAAATTCTTTCACAGCACACAAATGGGGAATAGTGCAGAGTTTTACACAGGTATCATGGAGAATGAGATCTACATGARTAAGTTGATAGATAGACCATCTGTTTTGCTAAAAGGTTTTCATGTCCTCTCTGTTCTTAGTTCTTATTCAGGATCATCAACAAGAGTCTGGTGAATCTGATGGTAGCCGTTTGAGAACCTGTCAGGAAAAAATACACCTTGGTTACTATCAGAGAGTTACTGAGGTGTAGGATCCGTGGGGTTTATGGAGCTTCTGCTTTTCTGGAAGTTCAGTTTCCCAATGCAGATTATTCTCTTTTTGAAGCTTTGTAACTGTGCACCTCTAGAAGATTGTTGCCCTAGCTGGTAAACAGAGTTGATCATATTTTATCCTGATGGGCGAAGAGTCTGAAATTCAGGACTCAGTTCTGAAGATTGGAACATCCATTCTAGTGATGACAATTCTTTATTTTTGGGCAGGTATTTGCTTTTACCATTTYGAGATGCTTACATTACATTGAAGAAACATCTTTATTCAACTCAGAATATTTGAGATTTTGATTCCTTTTCATTGGAACAAATGGGCYTTGATTCTCTTCTCATTGTCTCTGAACTTGAGCTGTAGACTGGGACAGATTACACTGAAAAAGACTGAATTCTCTGCCAGCATCTACTGAYCATTCCAGCCAGTTCCTCCCCAGTGACTGTGTTTTTCAATGTCTTACCTTCAGGGATCTTTTCTTTTTTTTTTTTCTTGTCTTTTCTTTTTCTTTAATGCCACTGTACCGCTCAATTCTGACATTGTCCACTGTTAGACACAATTTAATTTTTACTCTGTGATAAATTGCCTCCATACTTCCATCTTATACAATTTTCCACACTGTACTCTACATTTTTGTCTCTTTTTTAGACATGGTTAAACATCTGCTATCTTTACACTATTTGTATGTTATTAATATTGTGAAAGCATTATTAAAAAAGCACATCTTAAAAGCCAGATTTTTCCTAAGGCAGTAAGAAAGGCAAGTTCATTATGAATAGGTACAACTGACAATGAGCTCTGTGGTAGAGAATGTGAGTAAATAGCTGTAAAAATATGGAGAGTTGCTTCAGTTGCATGATCTTGGCAGCAGAAAAATAAATTCAAACTTCATTGGTTTCTGATGTACTGTGACACAACGTTGTGATCAGATCATGCTTTAAAATGGCAATTGAAATACATTTTGTAGTCATCAGGTTAATAGTAGGAACTAGACTGTGATGCTTTCTTCCTAAAATTGCTAATGTAGGTATAAAAATACAGAGGAAAAATAGGRCTTGAACATGGCTGATCTCGTATGCCACTGTGTTTTCCAAGTCTTGTAGGGTGAATGGCCTCAAATTTCTTTGGTGATGAACTTTAGTTTTAGTTGGTCTTACTTGCTTTGCCATTCCTGCTGTTTTGCAACAGGGCCTAAAAGTGCTTTAAGTGCTTGTGACTGGGGTAATGAATGAAAATATCTTTCCAGCACTGAGAGTATTGCATTAGACTGAATAGTCACCTTACTTGTAAAAGCACTATTAGAGAGGGGCAGCTGTAAGTAAGGATAACGATTTGTGTCCAGTGCTTATTTACTGAAAATTGTAAATGTATTATTTATTGAGAGCTCTCCAGACAGTGCTTGTCAGAATAAAAATGTCAACTCTAAGCAAAATRTTATAATACATAATAAAAATGCTAGGTACACACTTTGGAGATACAGCTAATTAGATCTGCTTTTCTTAAAGAAATGACAGTAAAAATGCTCAGCAGCATATACATTTTAAATGCTGATATATTCCTTATTTTTCTATACAGYATTTGGTTTAGATACCTTATCATTATTTAAAAATAATTTTGACAACTTTATTTGGTTGCCACAGGAGATAGAGGCACTTGCTGCCTGGCTGCACGAGGCAGCTGAGTGCTCAGGCTGTCTTGTTCATCCAGTGGAGAGAGCAGCTACTCTCACCTCTGTGTTTTAGTCTGAAACTCCAAGATGCCACTTCGTTCGTGAGGGAAACCTGCCTCCAGTGGAAGCAACAAACAATTATTAAGATTAGTCTTCAGCCATGCTAATTAACCCCAAACAAATATTCTTAACAGGGAGCCTAAATCCATTCAATGTCAGCATTACTTTTGTGTATTATTAAATATGAGTATGAAAAAAAGGAGGACAAAAAAAAAGGGAGGGGAAAAAAAGGAGTTAATTTTTTTCTATTTAAAATATTACTTCACATAAGTATTTTTTTTACATTTTTATTTTCACTGAAATTTGCAATGGGAAGAATTTGAGCTTAAAAAAATTTGAAAATCTTCTAGAGTGTTTTATAGTGTGAGGGAGGAAGTTGGCTTTTGAATGCATCCTTTTTACAAAGAACTGCTCAGTTCAGCATCATAAAATTTAGGATGTCATCATTAAAAGCAGCTTTCTTCTTTCGAGTGTATCAGCCAATCTGAGAAAGAGCCTTACTGTGTTTATTTTAGTGGCAATCTATCTGTGCTCTCCTGCAGTCAGTTTGGTGTTGGTTCCACAGAATCATGGAATCACAGAGTGGCTGAGGTGGGAAGGCACTGCTTGTGATCGTCTGGTCCAACCCCTCTGCACAGAGCAGGATTGCCTACAACAGGTTGCTCAGAGCCATGTCCCATTAGTCTTTGAGTATCTCCAAGGATGTAAACAGCACAGTCTGCTCAGTGTTTGATCATCCTTACAATAAAAAAGGTTTTTCTTATGTTTCAAGGGGATTTCCTGCATTTCCATTTGTCCGCTTTCCCTCTGGGCCTGTCACTGGGCACCACTAAGAGCGTGGATCTGCCTTCTTTACTCCTGCCGTGAGATATTTGTATATTTTCCCTTCGAATCTGCTCTTTTTCAGCCTAAACACTGATGGAGCTCTCAGCCCCTCCCTCTTCACATGAGAGGTGCTCCAGTTGGTTGGTTACCCTGTTCCTGGACTCTCTCCAGTGTGCCCATATCCCTCTTGTGCCGGGGAGCCCAGAACTGGACACAGCACCCTAAGTGTGGTCTCAAATATGTTTTATTTTAAGGCCACTAGTTCTGCACTGTAGAGCTGAGCTGTGCTTTAAAGCCAAGAAGGGCTTTATCATGAACTTCCTGATACTTCCTGAACGTCAGTGGTGTGTGCTCAAGCCCTGGCTGAGTCCCGTCCATTGSTGCAATTCGGGTTTTAGCTGTGTGCCTGTGCTTTCACTTCCCTGTGCGTAGCTGAGGAGCACAAAGCAAAAACCAAGAATGAAAACACAATTCAGTGTTCTGAACTACATATTTCTGTGCTTCACAAGTGTATTTTGGACTGTGAGGAATCCTTTTAATTCCTGTTTGTAGCCGGGCTTCTTCCTTATTTGCTCGTTGGCACGTTGATCTCCAAAATGAACCAGTTGTTAATGTGTCAAAATCCTCCCTCTTCTGTCTTGCTTTAATAACATAAAGAAGTGGTGGTATTTTTGTAAAGTTCAGATTGTGATATTCCTGAAAAAAAAGCGCAATAGTCCTTGTTAAATATAGTCTTGAGGGCAAGTACTGTGTAAACATCTGCAGAGAGCTCCTGTTAGCATTGCTCTATCCTGACTAGCAGCGCTCACTCTGTTGCAGTCTTGGGTCGGTCTTTAACATGGGCTGCCAATCAGTAAAGCTRTGCCAAAATGTCTTGTTCTACAGCCTAGCATTTTGGAATGTATCTAATAGCTGTTTTCTTTTATTAATCATAATATATTTTTAGTTTTACTTACATAGGTGCCCAGAGTTCCTGGGCACAGTGCCCTATGTATGAATGGCTGTTTATTTTCATCTCCCTTTTTGTTAACTGCTTTACTTAATGCTTTACATAACCATTTGCCATATTTTGACATGAAGCTATAATGCACTGCTGCCTGCTCACATCTGATGATGTGACATCACCCTCTACGGTAAATCATGATCTTCACTGAACCTAAAAAACCCCATCTTGAATACTCTTCTGTCTTTTATTTGTTTGAAAACRTTGAAGCAAGCAGGCTCTTTCACCCATCTGGAAGAAGTCTGAGCACTACAGCCTAGAGAGCCTGCAGTGGCACCAAAAATATTAAGGGCTCTGTACTGAATTTCTTAGTCTAACACCACCTTAAGAATGAATTCTGTTTGCATTTAGAGCTCTGCTATATGTGTTACACGATATGCATGAAGACAGAATTCAGCTCTTTCTACTCTATCTTAAAATTTACCTGCATATTCAATATTTAAAATAGCTCTGCTTCTCAGTGTAGGTCTTAGCAGTCCTTATCATATCTTAAATATGTAACAAGCAGATTACTTTTAAATATTTACAGTGAAACAAAAACTAACACATCGGGCAGAGGTTTGTTAAAATGTCAGAAGAACTTGCCGTAGTGAAAAATAAATATTGAACCAAGTTTATTCCTGAGGTGACTCTATTAATTTCAATAGAATTACGGCAGAAGTAGTTCTGGAAAAAAATCTGTCATGTTAAATTATGATACAAAATCTTTTGTATCATAATTTAAATATTTTTTTAGAGAACTTTGGATAGTCCAGAAATAATTTTATAGATCTGGCATGCACACGCATCACCAAGTAAAATAAGCTGCTTTTGCTTCAGCTTCTGTTGCCTCTGTGGACTGTTTGTGTTTTTAGCTGTTTAAATGGGGTTGTTGCAGCTTTGTTAATAGGTTTTGTTACATCTGCAGTTATACTTGTAATTAAACATTTAGTTGGAGCATTGGTTCCACTAGGTTTCAGCGTATCTGGTGTTTCTGTGAGATAATAACTAGACAAAGAATCATGTCTGTTGCCCTTTTGTGTCTGTGTATCAGGTAACACAACAGACAGTGGCCAGACATATGACCTCAAAAATCAAACCAATTTGTTAATGAACTAACAAGGCAATGTAATAAGCATCTCTATTCAGTCATTTTCCCCAGCTTTCGGTTATTCCTTAGAGCAAGGGTATCTAGTGCTGTATCAACAAATTATTTGATGAGAATAATTTGGCTGATGAAAATAGAAGGAGAAAAGCCACAATCTAATTAGAAAACACTGCATATTAGGTGGCAAAATGTGGCTAATGTTTTATATCTAATTGTAAAACTGCAATTTGCAACTTTTGCTAGTTAATGATTTTTACACCCCCCCTTCCTCCTTTCCGCACAGAAAATCATTAAAAAAAAAGGCCAAAAAGAGACTACAGGATCTGAAACACAGTGGCCCTGAAGTGATGGGAAAATGGCCAAGGTGTCACAGCTAATTTCTGACCCTGCTTTATGAGTTCTGCTGTTCCTTATTCCCCTTGTCAGTCTGTGAATCCCTGAGGCTGTACACACTGGCCTAACATCACTCAACTCCAGTTTTATATCCTCTTTTAATAATGTTGAGTCTATTCTGTCCAACTTTGATTCAGACAACCTGCTTGTCTTGAAAAAGTGATATATTTAATCAGTGGCTCTGTCTCCAGCATAGCTCCCACTGCGTGAGACTAGAGCCAAAGAGTAGTGCAGTGGCCTGTCACTTCTGTTTGAATAGGTAATGTGGAGCCGCTCAGCCGAAGAGACAGGAGCTGGAACTGCTTGTTAGGACACATGATCAAAAGCCACTCTCTGCTTTCTGCCAATCAAGCCTCATGTCGCCTTGTGGGGCAGACATTAAATAGATTTTTCTGCCGTACACTGTGGGCACTTTGCCAGTCTGACATGTGAACTGTTACAAAAGATACCAGAGTTTCCACTTCTTGCTGACTGCTTTTAAATATTACCAAGCCCTTGCTGTCCAAAGTAGAATATTTTAAATAATGGATTATGATAAATTTCCACTACAATTAGGCAGTCTCCTTCCTGCTCCCAACTCTTCAAAGATGTTTTTAAAAGCAAAGCTGTAACTTGGTTTCTGRAAACAAACAAGCAAACAAAAAAACTGTTGAAYAACCCCATGGCACATAGATTTGGACACGATTATTGTCTGAGATTTATGGGGAGTTGTTGCTTTCACTTGTGCGATTTTGAATATTGTTTCTGTTTTTGGTCTTTTTACATTATTTAATTAGATTTTCCTAGTTGAGATCATAGAACTATTTTATTACTATGTTTATGTGGAGGGATATTAAAATCGGCTTTTTTTTTTTTTGTAAATGAGGTTGAATTTATTTATTGTGTTTATTGGCTGCTGGTGCAAATATAAATGTCTTAAAATGGCTCTGTAGTTGGTTTTAGTTATACTTTCCCTTGGTTTTTTCCTCTTTGTCTATTACCCTCCATAACCACCTCAGCTCTTGTGCCCATGGCAACAACGCTCAGTGGTTGAGGCTAACAAAGATGACATTTAAGCTTTGCCTAAGTAATGAATATTCTTTTGTAACTTCCAGGGCCACTGAATTTATGTCATTTTTTTAGAGGTCCCCTGTACCTAGAGAACTGCTTCTATTTATGCACTTGTGGTCATGATACCCAGATATTTGCTCCCTCGTGCTTGCCCTTCCTGATATATCTTTTTCTTTTTTTTTTCTTTGAGTAAAACTTTTTTTTTTAACCAAAACATACCATGGCAATCTAGTGGAATTCATTTAAACAGTGAGCTACACATAAACAGCTGCTCCTTCAATAAGCCATTCTTTATAATACCCCTATTACCTTCTAGTGTCTCAAATTCTGATTAGTCAACAGTGCTGATTACTGTATGGCATTCCACTGCCCATCTTCCTTCTGCTCAGCTGCTCATGTCTTAGCTGTTATGTGATTACAACACAACTTGTGCATTGTTTCTCCAAGTTGTTCTTCATATTGTATATCTTTTTAAAAAAACCCTAAGCCCTCTTGAGGAGATGGAAAAAAATATTTTGAGTCACTATGAATTCCCTGAAACTCTGTGAATTGTTTTTGTTATGACTGTGCTCCTCACAGTCTGTGTGCTCTGTAACTTTCTAGTGGGGTGAGTAAGTTCTTTAGATTTCCAAGGGTAATCAATAAATAATGTCCAGTTAAAAGAACTTTGGAAAAATGACAGTTACTTATTGCAGTATTTGTAATATATCAGAGCAGGAGAGACCAAGGACTGCGGTTTTTTTTTAAGAAAAATCCACCAAACCCAAAAGCCACATAGTGCTTTGGCCTGGTTATGCTTTCACAAAAACCAGTGTGTTCAAAAGCTGTTAAGAACAGAGCTTTGTCAGGAGAAACCAGTTTGGAAAACGTCCCCCCAGTAATACATGCTGAGTTTCAGAAAGGTGTGTGGTGGCAGAAGGAATGCACGGAGTGAAAATGGGAAGGGAGGGAATTGTATCCCTGGTGCTCTGCATGTCCAATTTCTGGTCAAAGCGGCAAAGGCAGGGGTTTGTTAAGGACATTAAAACTTTGCCAGCTGGTTTGTAGGTAAATAGCACGGTAGTGAGGAGAACACCCTTTCTGTGGCTCCGTAAACCCCTGCAGCTTCCTTTGGTGCAGCCCCTTAGAATCAAGTCCTGGTGAGCCTGAAACGCTGACACACTCAAAACGCAACCCCATTAAAGGCCTTAAATCTGTCATTGTGCTCTGGAGCCTGTTCTGAAAATAGCAAAGCTCTTTTTGTAAATTAAAATCGGTGTGAATGGGAACAGATGTTGACATGCTTTACTTTATCTGCAGGGATCCCCGTCAGGGGGGAGAGGGTCAGTGAGGTTAGATGGCAGGAATTACTGCAAATGTGCAAAGGACAGGAGAGTCTGATACAGACATTGTCTCTGGTTTTACTAGAGCAGGAATAGTATCCAGTGGTTGCTTCTGGTTGCTGATAAGTGTGTGTATATAAGGAAAGATGGTTGTGTAACACCTTTACTTCCTTGGAGAATGCTGTCCCCTTGTATATCTGTTTACACAGATAAAGGGGAGGGATGCTCGGCCCGTTTTATAGGGTCGGCGTACTCRGTCAAATCTGGATTCCAAGAGATTCTGGGTGACCCCAATTCCCATTTACTTCCGTGTTACCTGAGCTCACTCAGGACCTTGTGGAAGGTGCTTGTCATACTCTAGGCTCAACCTACAAAAAATTTGCATCCAGTCTGACATTGGATAGCTTTTTTGATATTTCGGCATTACTTTTTAAGGTTTTGGGTGAGCTCTCATGTTGCATTAGAGTCATCATCAACTTTTAATAGTTTTTGAAATAAAAACGTGGTTCTGTTCTGAAATGTGCAATTTATTAAATAGCTTTGCTAGTCAATCTCAATAAATTCTTGTTGAAGATTGTTCCTGATTTAAAAAAGATAGCAAAGGATGAATTTATTTATAAGAACTGTAATAGTTTCCCTCAATTCCTTTTATATTTTAGATTACCTTATAATTTTCTAAATCTACATGAACAATAATGATCAATTTTGTCAGTATTATTCACACCTTTTATTAATTTAGCATAGATGAATAAATGTGAATGTTGTGAAGAGTTGATTGGGAATAGATTTTAAATCTGACAGTTAGATTACAGGGTACCTAAGAAAAAATGGCTCTTTCACTAGGTACCTAGTAATTTAATTCTTGTTTGAAATTATTATAATTTATTACAGTGTGTGGGTCCTAATGAATGTCTACTATTAAATGAAAAGGAGAAATTGAAATTATGAAATTCTTTTAACTTGTATCTTAAAAATCCTCTTAAACAATTCAGTAGATATTAATAAGCAATGTGCTTTTCTTTCCCTTTTATATGAATGTAAACAAAAACATTTTTTCCAATACATAGTGATATTAGATAAGTGCTGCTGGAGATTCTTAGAATCAAGACTATCTTGAAATAGACTGGAATAATTTTATGTGATGAAAAATATCCAAAATTTGCTATCTTGATTAGACATTTAGACCTTCACATTTGAGTCCTTCTTCAATGAAAGCTCAACATTCCTAGAAGTTTTACTGTTGTTAGAAGTGCATATGTATGTGTGCTGAGAAATTAAAATTTCTCAGCATTTTTCCTACCAAAGGAATCAGACATCAGGACRTGAGAATATAATTCACATTATACTTTCACTGTCCATATATAAAATTATTTTTCCACTTTCCTTATCGGTTTTCATTTGAAAAGTGCTTAGGAAAAATTGGTAAAAATGGTTAGGTATTTCCAAATAAATGTAACAAATAGTGACATTTGAAATAAGTGATGGAACACAAATTCTGAATTATCTTTGTTAAGAGGGTGAAAACATATTAGAAATTTCTTAGATACAATAGATATCAGTTCATACTACTGTAGTTCGCTTAAAATTAGGGCACTAATGGAGTTAGAATAAAATGTGTTTAAAGAATAGGAGGCTTCTAGTTTTTTCTGTAACACACCATAGTATCTAAAATTATGTCACTATCATATAAGCATCTGATAAAAAATGTTAGAGGTTTTAGTGGAAATTTCATTTGGTTTTGCACTGTTTGCAAGTCAGTAAGTTGTGGCCTTTGGCATTCACTAGTTTCAAACTGGCTCAAGTTTCTCATCTGTGTTGGTGTTTTTTTGGTAGCTCTTCTACATCCCTTACTGTAAAGAATTTTCATTATTATTAAAATATGAACAAGCATCTTTCTACAAGGCAGAAAAATGTGATTGTAACCTGAACAAGTCACTAGGTTTGCTTACCATTCCTTGATTATTTTCTTTGAGAGGAGAGCAGTACAGTTATCCTGCTTAGTGAAGTCAACTTCATATGAGTAATAAAACATCACCTCTGGTTACCTGTTGCTGTCTTGCAGCTGACAGATGGAAGACCAGTTGGATATTCCATTTTAACGTACCAAGGTAGCATTGCATGCTTGCATCCTTTGAGATGCATGTGTCTTTTCCTCTGGGAAGAGAGTGTGGGATATTATTCCGCTGCATGTTTCCTGATATGATGCCAGAAAGGAAAAGAAAAGAGAGCAGAAAAAAAAGAAGAGGGAAAGATAACAGTAATAAAAAGAAAATAAAAAAGAAAGAAAAAAGAAAAGTGTAAAGGAGACAAGAATGTTTTGGGTTGTGATTGTTATTTTTCACTTCAATAATTTTTGCATTTTTATCAAATAAATATTTTAAGTTCAAGTGAACATAGCTGAAGCCAGTATTTTAGAAAGTGACCTGGATTTGGACTGTATTTTTTTTTCCTTATATTCCCTAACCAAAATAAAAGGCACCCAAAATCACCATATTTGAAAATGGCATTAGGCACAGAACAAAACTGGTTGTGTTAACCCTTCATGCTCTTTCTCTCTGAACACAATTGTGGTGTAGAGTTTGTGTATGAACTTTACTTTAGCTGATAGGATTTGTTTGAAGCTACTAGTAGAAAAATGGAGACTGAACAGAATTTGTTCTTTTCAAACTTCTAAAAATACTCCGACCTTTCTCATGAGTTAGGAATTTTTATATGTTTACTGTTCTTCACTATAACCAATTTCAAAAACTGCCCTGTTAGAGTAAAAAACTAGGAGTATGCTAAGACGTGAGATGAAAAACCC